>JAXBDA010002045.1:0-46856 GCA_036023075.1 Gaultheria prostrata | reverse complement strand
CTACAAAATAAATAATTATTCATATGAGTATCAATATCACAAGATTAATTATATTTCTCATTTAATTAAATCACTTTTGTTATCATCAAAATTAATAAGGTATACATAGAAACCTTTGGGCTAACAGAATTTGTACAAGTGAATCAAGTACATGAAAAACACATGCTTTATGAGACTAACTATTATAAGCAGAGGGTATTTGCCTTCACCCCATTTAAGAGATGAACCTAATTATAAAGTGTCTTAACCATCTCCAACGTATTTCCTTTACTAGTTTGGATTCATATAGTAACCCTGTTTACATGCCAAGTTCATCTCCAGTCTATGCCCTCCTTATCAGAAACTGATTATTATAGTTCTGTAACTAAACAACCTACAAAACAATACAGATCGATCGGGACAAGTTATCACACTCACCCACGAATCCCCCGGCTGATTTGGATGGTGGGAAAGGGAGAGATAAGAAAAGAGAGCTCTTTCTCACAAAAGGTCTCCATTTTTGGTGAGACTGGGTGAGAAATGGAAATGATCAATCAGAAAATTTCATTTTTGTACTTTTCTCTCAAATTCTCACCAGCTAAATGAATGATTTAGCTAGAAATTATAACCTTCTCTTCTCTTTTCTTTTCTTTTCCCATAAAATCTATCAATCCAAATGGACCATAAAGTTCCTCTCTCTCTCTCTCTCTCTGAGTAATAGAGAATTAGAGATTGCCCGTGCCTAGAGGCAAGAAACAACACGTTCTAAACAGAGTTACAATTTGTGCAATTTTTATATAAAAAATGAAGGGCACAATTTCTAAAAAAAAATTCGCATTAGTTTAAAGAACTAATTGAGATATTTAAATTGGTAAATTTTTTTTTAAAAAATTACCCACAAAAATAAAATTGGGGAAATTGGGGCTAATAATTGCAGAGTTTTGATCTACTTTTCTGGAATCATCAACAAATGGAAAGGAAAATATTGTTTGCACATACATGGTATTATAATTTTACTCGGACAAACTTGCCCTTAGCTTCAAAATTTATAGAGAAAAACACCTCAAAACCATAGTAGGTTTCCTGATGGGTCTACCATCGCCCCTCCATCCTCCCTTCACTCTCTCTCGTCTGATCTCCCCTCTGTTATTTATCAAAACAAAAGGAGATCCAAGTTATTTAGTACTTATATAAGGAGGAACGTGTTTTAATTAAATAAACAAGCTTTATTTTTTCAATTGGAAAACATTCGATTAGGAAAAAGTTTGATAAGACATAATGTTACACCCTGTATTTTTACGGTCGATATAATACTTGAAATTATTTTTGTACTAGTTCCGAGATTGAACATTTATAGTTTTCTACCATTGTGATTTATTTTGGTGATAGTAAAACAAATTTTTTATTTTTTTTGAATTATATTAGAGCCATAAATGTTGATGGGAGTAATGGGTGCGTATATATATAGGATAACTATTGTCATAGTGTGAGAGATGTCGGAGATAAATGCATTGGTAGAACAAGTGGTTGGTTTTTATATATAATAGAGAAGTTGATGGAGTTATAACGCGGCTATGGGTACGCATACTCGCGTACGTCATATGTACGCAACTCATCTCAATCGTCCATCTCGAAAATCAATGGTCGGGATTTTAAATAATCTGTTCGCGCGAACAGTTTATTTAACATCCGGACCGTCGAAAATGCATACGGACGGTTAAGATGCACCGTCCATGCCTTTACGCACACTTGCGTACACGTAGTATTTATGGAGTTATGCAGAGAATTGAAGAGGTATGGGAGTTATTACTGAGTGTAGGTGCATCTGGAGGTTGAGTGCATTAATTTAGAGGATACATTCAAAGATGAACTAAGAAATTTTTGTATATACCGGACAATGGACAGACCCATTTGCATGGACTCAGGGGGGTGCTGTGCAGGGGATGCACAGCACCGTGCTGTGCACCCGCATGGCGTGGCCGCGCCGGTATTTTTCCGACGATCGGACACGTTCACCGTGTAGAGCTCGTCGAGTACTATAAGTGTGCCAAAAATCAACTCGATCGGATATCTTTAAGTGCCTCATCGGAACACAAACAACTTAAAAAACTAGTTTTGATCCAGTGTTTGTGTCCATTTGTGTTCCATTTCTTTTCAAGTTATTTATGTTCCGATGACGCACTTACAAATATCCGATCGACTTGATTTTTGGTACACATATAGTATTCGACGAGCTCTACGTGGTGAACTTATCCGATCATCGGAACAAGGCCGGCGCGGCCTCGCCACAGGTGCACAGCACGCCGTGCTGTGCATCCCATGCACAACCCCCCCCCCCCCCCCAAGGTCCGTGTGTATTGTAGCATTCTCCATGGAATAAAGAAAAAGGTTATTTTTATAGAGGCCAAAATACCCTTTTGTTTTTCCCTCCATTCCATTTCATTTGTGCTCCCTCCAACAGACTTTTTTTCTCCTTCTGTTTTTTATTTTTGCTCCCTCCAACCCTCATTTTCTCCCTCCATTTTTTTCTCATTCCCTTTGGTAGACTTTTGACATTCAAGTGCATATCAAAGGCACTTCTTCTATAGAAATACCCAAGCAAACACAAGCTAGCTAGTACCAAAGCATTTCTTCTTCTTTCTTTTTTTTTGGTTTATTTTGTAGCAAAATAACCAAAACACTTCTTCTTTTAGTTTATTTGTAGCAAAATAACACTGATGGCTGAAGAGTTGATTTCAAATGCACTTTTAATAAGTTCCCTACGAAAGTACTACTCTTCTATTGAATTTCCATCTAAGGAAAGAATTTTTTGGCTAATCTGATTACTTTTGTTTCAAATATTGTGTTTGCTATTTAAAAGAGAAAAAAAAAACTGATACCAATTAGTGGAAGTTTTTTGCTAATCTGACGACTTTTAAAATTCCATTGAATTTTTCGGCAGTGCTAAAGATTGATGACTTTCAATGACTAATTGGTGGAAGCGCCTAACAATAAATGGTGGGGTAATTTTGTCCATACAACAAAAAGGTTAGCCTTTCAAAATGAATTAATGAAGGAGTTAGTGACTGTGATTTCAAACTTAAATTCCCCATACAACAACAGTTAAATAAGGGGATTAATACACTCTTTATCATATGCCCCAATGTATAATTTTACCTTCTGAATGTGATATTATCCATGTAAAACCAAAGGGGGTAAAGTGTAATTCTATTCCTAAGGAAAAAAAACGTTTATACAATCTGTAATCTGTGGTGGTGTAATTCTATCCTAATAATTTTTTGCTTTCTGGGGTGCTGGTTAGTTGTTTGTTTGTTTGCTTCTTCTTTTTTTCTAAAAAAACTCGGAAGAAGACTGATTTTATTCCGTAAATACGGGGCCAGAGGCCCGAACATCAGCCACAGCTAGGTCGGATAGCCATGAGGGAAAATCATCCCTTCGATTCTCCGTCATAACCTCTAATAGAGAATGCTTATATAGCTACTGAATGAACTACCCTAACACTCACGTAAAATATGAGTAAAAGAACATAATTGAAATTGTGACGCAAGCTTAATACAATTCAAGACAATAGAATCACAGTCCACATAGGTCTTGCTTTGAGTGAGAGCTTGAACAACTTGTAAAGCATCACCTTTCCATTATAATCCTAGAAAAATTCCATTCGATGGCCTTCGGTAGAGCATGGTGGAAACCCATAGCCTCAACAATGAGTGCGGGATGAGACCCTAGGGAAGTGTTCCATGGCTGCCAAGGGCGGAGCCCAGGGTAAAGTCAAAAAACATGTAAAATTTACGTGTAAAATTTTTGTCCAAAAAAATTAATATGGGTTAGACCATATAATTTTTTTTATATATGAATTAACCCAGGGCAGATTAGATTCCTAGTTCCGCGATTGATGGCTGCCCCAACTACTAAGCCCTTAGAGTTACGAGCAACCAATCCCATGCTGCAAATATTCGACTTATGGCCAACTGCACCATCAACGTTTATTTTAATAACCCCGGATGGCGGTTTAGTCCAAAACTGCTTATCTCGTTACTCCGTAATAAATCATTTGGATTGTTGTTTGGAATGTAGAATGTAATTCATGTACAATGTAATCCATGGATAAAATATCGGAAGCGAACCGTGACTCATAGTTCGAATAGGAACCGGACCGTAGGACTTTGGTCCAGACACAAAAGTGCACTTTATTGACATCGTGACTCACGATTTGATACCTTGAATTCTTCGAATTTATAAGTATTGATCCTCAAATTCATCGAATTTATGAGTGTTAGCGCTAAACAATCACACGCACACAATATAGAATACGAAAACAATAAAGAAAGAACGACATCAAGATTTTACGTGGTTCTCCAAAATCCGGGTACGTCCACGGGAGCGAGAGTGAGTTTGTTATTTGATCAAAAGTCAGCTAGGGTTTTTACAATATGCAGTATTTATAACGTCTACTTCTATTCCAACCCTAATTACACCGTATGACCGTACCAATTTTGTCCTTCATTAGAACTTTCTGGTACCTCTCCATTCACAAGTTCCAACAATAAATATTCAGACCGTGCAATTTTCTCCTTTTCTTTTCCTTTCCTCTTCTCGTCTGCCCACAATAGAACTTCCTAGTACCTCTCCATATTAGTCACAAAGTTTCAATACTCCCTCCGTCCCTTAATAAGTGTAGACATTTCCATTTTGGGATGTCCCTTAATAAGTGTGTGTTTTGAAAAGTTAGTGGGTACATTTCCTATTTTGCCCTTAAAAGTAGATTCCTTTTTGAAAAGGTAGTGGGTATTATTATATTGATAAGGGTAAGTAGTGGAAAGTAGATGTAAAAGTTGTAAAAGTTGTGAGAGAAAATAAGTTGAAATTATGAGGTAACACACTTAAAAAGGGACGGAGGGAGTAATAAGTATTCGGACCGTGCAATTTTGTCCTTTTCTTTTCCTATCCTCTTCCCGTCTGTCCACAACATTGAAGACCACAATAAGTTATAATGACCTTTTTCTAGTGAGTTAATGGCCGTTAATATTGAGTCAATTAATTAATGTTTTCATTTTCAAAAACTACTGTATAACTACTGTACGCTCAGTTAAAAAAAAAAAAAAAGAAGTACTGTACGCATTCCATGGTTGTACTCTGCTTTTACCATAGAGCAGAGTACTAGAGGTGTACGTCTAGAGAAGTGGTGCTGTAAGTAAGAATAAACCCTGCAGCGTCTCGTCATTTTCACTTTTTCAGGCCCCCCCAAATGGAGTACTAAACGAGCAATAAAAATACTACTGCAATAGCAAGCCCTTTATCGGTCGGCGGATCATTTTAGTGAAAATATTTTGGGTACCGAATGGGTACCACGTGTCCATGTCTTGGCCGTCCAAAAATATTTTGAACGTCCGAGATTGATTCCCTCTCTCTCCTATTTTTCTCTCTTCTCTTCCGGACCGTGGAATCGTGCTTTGGACGGCTAAGATTGCTGAGCGGAAACGATGTGGACAATACCCATCCGGCACCGAAAAATCTCTCCATTTTAGTAGTTGGTTTATATGGGCTTGCACTTCTTAGCCCCCTACCCACACCTACTGTTATATATGGACTTGTTAGGTAGGTTCACTAAGTTTTTCATTAGCAATTATTTGATGCTTCGTCCCGATTTTGGTCCATAAAGATTTGTTAGACAATCTGTATACAATTACGGTTAAATAATCAAACGAAAATTGAATTAAAGTAACAGATTGCAGAATCCACACGCTAATACAGTTTCTGAAACCGGAATACCGAAACTGAAACTGAAACTTGAAACAAACACGTTAAAAAATATTCGATCGAGGTTTGTGTTTGACACAATTTTTTACACACGAATTTCGCCTTCTCTACGATGCTACGAATTTAACAGCGACATTGGAAATTAGCATGTGAAAAACTTGCCACTGATTGGTTTTTGAAATTGAAAAGTTGCACTAGTATTTTTTTTTTAGTACAAGCAAGAAATGTTAGTAGTTAGTATGGAGGGCGTCTCTGCCGAAACTCGAACCCTGATCAGGAGATAATCGCTGGGCTACAAGCCCTTGGTTAGTTGCACTAGATAATTTAATTTTTATCAAGGATAACATTAAATAACTAACATTTTCCCACCAATAATAAATGGGAAATGATTTTCACATCCCTCATTTTACAATCCACTCCCTTTTTTGTCTTTATGTGGATAAAGATAAAAACGGAAGTGTGGATTGTAAAATGGGGGGTGAAAATAATTTCCCTAAGAAAACCTCTTTGAATCTCTTAAAGCCACTGCCACACGCGACCCCGATCGGTGCGGGCGCTCATGGTAAATCAAACATTTCCAGCAACACAAAAATTATTTACTTATCCAACATGAGACAAATAAATTGCAACCAATTCAATGGTTTATATTTTAGACAATTTCCAATTCACTCAATATAGTTACAATTAAGAGATTGATTTTACTCTTAGCCAATTGGTTGGTTGATGGGCTAGATTCTAACAGAAATATATAGTCAAAATCCCTCGTCTAGGGGGGATCAAAAGGGTAACTTTGACAGTACAATTTACTGTTTCTTTTTACTACTCCCCAATTTCTAATTCCCTGAAAATGTCCAACCAAATAGAGCCTTACCATCAATGCTCTTTTTACAGCTGACATCCCTGTCGCTAAGTCCACCGTACCCAAGCAAAGTTTGTGCATTGTGTCCTGCTTTTTCAGAACAAAGGATATAGTCTTGAGGAGAATTATTGTGATTCATTTCTGCATTTTGCATTGAAGGATTTGTGGAAGCTATACATTAGATGCAGTTGGTTGAGCCGTATCTACACATATTCCTTTCTAGGCCCCATTTTTTTTTGTACTTTAGGGCTCTTTTTACTCTATGGTTTACAGAGAGCTGAAGTCTTTGGACACTGCTAGGGGTACAGAAAAATAGTGCACAGAAAATGCACAAATCATTTTGAATGAAAAGAGTGAGTTTTAGATCGATCACTTACGGACGTCGGATTGAGGTGATTTCTTGCGGGGCCTCTTGAAAAATTATTCTGAGATGAATCAACGGTTCGGATTTTTCGTGTGGGACCTATAAGTGGGTCCCCGGACAGATCTGTGCATTTTTTGTGCACTATTTTTCTGTACCCTTAGGTTTATCCGAAGTCTTTTGTACCCAAAGATAAAAAAAATGGGTACACCATTTGGTGTCCAAATGTATACGGGTTGTGTGGGACCCACTTTGGGGTTTCAACACGAATGATCGGAGTTGCTTCTTTTGTTTAGAATATTGAGCATCACCGTAACAAATAGGCTCAGTTGTATATTAGTAAGGGCTTGATCAAATTTTCGTTCAACTCGTCGATAGGAAACTAAACGCAGAATTGATCAAGTGCTAACCGTTATCCGACTGAGTTGATTTTTTAGAAGTATCCTTAACAAAAATTTAAACAAATTTAGCGGCTCCAATCATTTGCGTGGAATCCCGAAAAGGGCCCCATACAACCCGTTGTACATTTGTTGTACACCAAATGGTGCATCCATAGTCGTACTAGTACCCAAATTCCCCCGTACATTTTTGGTGCATGTTCAACCGATAGAATAATTAGGGCTGGGCTTGGGTAGACTCGACTCGTTCAGTAATCGAACCGAGCTTGAGCTCAATTTTTAGGTTCGTACAATACATGAACTGAGCTCCAAACTCTAAAGCTCGGGTTGTTAAGGGCTCAATTTGTTTAGAAATGAGCAAAGCTCAAGCACTATTAGGCTCGGCTCGGCTCGGCTCGTTAAAGGCTCGACTCATTTCCAAACGAGCTGAGCTTGAGTCTGAGGCTGTTTAGTTAATGTGTCAAAGCTTGAGCACTACAAAGCTAGGCACAACTAGGCTATTTATATGGCCCAGTTGGTTTTAACCATATCTACACACATACACTCTAGGCCCCATTTTCACCTTTGTTCAGTCCTCTTTATATCTGTGTATATGGACCAGGCTTGTCTTTGGACTAGACTTGATGGAGGGTTACAGGCCTTATTTTGATGATTTCATCTGTTTATTTCAGCAAAATCTCAGTCTACATTGTCTAAAAGCTATGAGAAATGCTGCAATACACAAATGATTGTTTATACTATGCACTTCTTTAAATCATTTTTGAATTTAAAACATTTTGTATGAAGATTCATAACATCAGTCTAGTATTCACAGTTTTGATATAAAGACTTCATCACATTTGCATGGAAATTCTCTCCATATAAAGATTCAAACTTTTGGATGAATTTCTAATTTCTATGCAAATGTTATGAATTTCAAGGAAATTTAAGGCCGCATATTGTACACAACTAAATAAGGGTGATCAATTATTTAATTATGTTTCTTACTAAAATTAACATTTTCTATGAGCAATCTACACATTATGACCTACAAAATAAACGAAATCAAAATGAGAGTCGATCTAGTCCAATCCAAAAGCTTGCAACAATAATCACGTTACACAAACATTTGCTCAAATACTCACATACATGAGGTGTCCTACGTGCATAGCAATACCTGTGTACGTGGGCCCCAGTGAATGTGTGTGTGTACTCATTTATGTAAAATTTGTGTGGTAGTACAAGAGTTGCTATATATGATCAGAGTTTTCTTGGGGGGTCCATTCAGCTTACACGCACCTTCAACTAATTCTCCTCAGTCCGGTCAAAGATAGGTCATCCACGCCTAGACAGGAGATTAACAAGAAATTGCTTTCTTGCTGCCAGACTCCAAGAATTATCAATTATGTGGGGGAGCAAACCCACCAACTAATAGGAGAACCCGGGGGCTAAAAGCTTGCTCCTACATGTATGTGGTGTTGTAGCTGAGCTTTGGAAGCAGTTAAAGCCCCCACTATGCTCCTGAGAAAGGTTGTTCTTTTTGTCATACAAAGCTGCACTACTAAGTGATAAGAATTGGGCAAGATCCACCAGTCCAATAATCCTCAGTGATATCCAGTGGGTTTAACCAACAAAAAGATGATATAGGGCAGGGGACTCTGTTTTTCTTGGTTATCCCCATAAAAGACTCCGACAAAAGAAGATAAAAGAGTTTGTTAGCATTGAAGGGACAAATGGGTTTTGTCTAATCACTAGAGACAAAAATGATGCATGCTAAAAAATGTGTGTACCCTTACATTTAACCATGTATCAATAATTGTTGAGCAGAGTTGGCGTATAGTCACGCGGTGTCCCCACACCTAGAACAAAATTTGGTTCACTATACCCAGGCCCGTGAAACAAATCGGAAATCATAGCCCTTGTACACATGGAAATTTTGGTTCATTCATGTGAACAACTGATGGTCTACTGCAATCTCCTTGTGTGTCTCCTAAATTCACAGTTGCATCAATACAATAGAAGATTTGTAATATTACAGGTGGCTTATATATAGACACACGTATATGCATGGGTATATGGTATTTTCGATTCTTACTTTTTGTTCTTGTTAATTTGGGTAATCCTGATTTCAATTGGCCCCATGGGTTTCTGCATGTATCCATTATCTCTCACTTTTTTTTTTCTTTTTGGAACTTTTCTGAGAATCAAAATATTGATAAGGAAAAAATGAAAAAACAACCAAACTGTTCAGATTCTGATTCTCTCTTAATATAGATGGAGGATTTGGGATGAAGAAATAAGGTTATGATTTCTCGCCAAATCTCATTATTTCTTACTTACGGAAATGGTAAAAACAAGATTGACCTCAAACATACCCCTCATTTGCGGTTTCAAATAATCCGTGACCAAATTTCTTTGTACCCGTGTTCCGGTGCATTTTCCGAACATTGAATCACATGAGAATCTTCTCATCTCCGAAGATTCTCTCGTGGTCCAATTAGCGAAAATCCGATAGGGGGTTACTAACTTACTATGCTTCATTTTTCACAAATCATTAGATTTTATTTTTTTTTCTCCAAACCCATCCAAAAAAGGGACTGCTTTTACCCTCTTTAAGATTCTCAAGAGCACACATGAAAAATGCCCATCTCTGTGTATATGACAAATTATGATGCTCAAAAGTATTGAGATACTTACTTAAATGGAACGTGTGAAGGTTACTGTCAAAATGCCCCACTGGCAACCCAAAGACACAGAGCAAAGGTATGCCATTTCCAGGAGGCCTCTAGTGGACTCAATGAATCAGCATTCAGTTTCCCAATTGCCAAACAAGGTCCAAGAGAGCTCTGCTGAACTCAATGACAGGAAGTGTGAAGGGAGGATCAAGGGAAGAAGAAAATCAAGGAAAACAAAAGTGGAAATCGGGTTTCCGTCTCCTCCCTCGAGCAAAAGTATCGTGCTGCACCGGAGGCCCGGGTACGGGCAAATGGGTAGCAAGTGTTTGGTTAAAGCCAATCATTTTCTTGCTGGAATATCAGAGAGGGACTTGACTCATTACAGTGTAAGTTTTTGTTACATGGATATTTTTACTATGCTTGTGTTTCGGTCATGGTCAAGTAAACCATACTGTTATTTACCTTTTCCTCTGTAAATTATTCCAATCCAGAATCTAGACACAATGGCCTTAATTTTCATTATGATTCATGAATCATGGATTGCTTGAGTGATTTTTGAAGGAAATGAAAAACTGAAGGAAACTAAAAAAAGATAACAAAGTGAACAAGCTAAGTTAGTTTTTGTCCTCCATAAATCCGTTCGCATATCTATCGTTGAGACACAACTTCTATTTTTGCTTCACGAAATTCGGGAAATCGAATGTGCTTAGTTTCAAACATTCGTAAATGCTTGGCATGGTAATAATTTTTTTTTGGTACTGTTTTGGTGCAGGTTAACATAGAACCAGAGGCTAATTCTACTAAATTGAACAAAGCAATAATGACGCAATTGGTGAAACTTCACAGAGATACTGACTTGGGGAAAAGGCTACCAGTTTATGATGGAAGGGAAGCCCTTTACACAGCTGGGGTACTGCCTTTTATCTCAAAGGAGTTCACAGTTACGTTGGCTGAGGAAGACGAGGGGTTAGGCACCATAAACTCATTTTGGTTATGTAATCATTATGATTGATGAAATTTCGCTCGTGTTCACTTTAAATAATTATGTCAGGAAGCGGGATTTTAAAGTGACAATCAAGTTTGTAGCTCATGCTAATATGCATCAATTACATGAACTTGTTTCCGGGAAACAAGTGGATACTCCCCAAGAAGCGCTTAAGGTTATTGCTATTGTGTTAAAGGAGATTGCTTCACAAAGGTGCGTGCAACTTCCACTGATTAATTTTTATTGTCTATTTTCTACATTTTCTTTTTCTTTTTGGAAATATCTATTTATCATGGTTTCTGATTGAAGTTTTAATAGAGAACATAGGTGGGTTTTGAATTATTTGTTATTTAATTCGTTTTGCATACATCTAGGTATGTTGCCGTTGGGAGGTTCTTCTATTCTCCCAATATTAAGAAACCTCAGCCTCTTGGTAATGGCTTACAGTCGTGGCGTGGCTTCTATCAGAGTGTAAAATCTACGCAGATGGGATTGTCACTTAATATTGGTACAACAGTTTTCATTAGTTTGATTAAATCAATTAAAGATGTTATGATGCTTATATCTATAACTAATCGAGAGCTTTTCCTTCGTCTCTTATTGTTCAGATATGTCAGCAACCGCGTTCATTGAACCACTGCCGGTTATTGAGTTTGTAGCTCAAGTTTTGGGCAAAGATGTTTATTCAAGGCCTCTATCAGATGCAGATTGTGTCAAGGTAAAATAGCATAAGACGCAGAGACAAAGTTACCATATTATCGCGCACTAATCTTTTATCTTTAACGGCAACAGTTTGTAAGGGCAATGACACATGGTAAAATTATGGAATCATGTCATCAGAGGACTTGTTCATATCCCTAGAAGTATAAAAGACAATAAGAATTAATAATGAGCAGAGATTTCGTAGTTGTTGCATAACTGCATACTGGGCGTTGGAAAAAAATGAGATTTGACTACCGAATAGTTTCTAGCAGCACACTTTAAATCTTATCCTGTTATCTTTCCAAGTAGAAGTAGATGCTATACTTCCACAATGCCAACCAATGGTTCTCTGGATGTCAAGCAGGTTAAGAAAGCTCTGAGAGGCATCAAAGTTGAAGTTACACACCGGGGAAACATGCGAAGAAAGTACCGCATTTCAGGGTTGACATCCCAGCCAACAAGGGAACTCATGTACATTTTCCTGAACTTAATTTTCATTGTTTTCTCCCCGATCACCTGTCGTGCCTCTTTGGCACTTGTCATATGAAAAAATGCACCCCGTTAGTTCCTACGGGCACAACCTTTGGCATCAAATGCTAAAGGTGGCCGAGTTTTTACCATTTGAACCACTGGTCACCCCTTCTTATTTGTTATGGTAGTGATGTTTTGCATTTTTGTGGTTCCCAAGTTTTCCAGTTGATGAGGAGAAGAACATGAAATCAGTTATTGATTACTTCCAAGAGGTGTACGGATTTACCATTCGACAACCCCACCTACCTTGTCTCCTAGTGGGAAGTGCTAGGAAAGTGAACTATTTGCCAATGGAGGTAGGCTTTTGATAATTTCTCAACTTAGTACTGTAACTCATATGCTTGTTTTTTTTTATAAATAATTACTATGGTTGTTGCTATGTTATTTCAGGCTTGCAAGATAGTTGAGGGGCAGAGATATTCAAAAAGGCTGAATGATAAGCAGATAACTTCTTTGTTGAAATTTTCATGCCAAAGACCTCAGGAACAAGAAGCAGAAATATTGCAGGTTTGCATCTTCAATAGTAGGTTGTATCCATGCTTTTCTCAAATAAAAAGCCTTTAAAGTCTAAGAACTTGGTGCTTATTGCCTTTATTTTGAGGGGGTAGTCCTTTTTGTTTCCTTTTCACATTCCGTTATCATTTCCAGAAATTGCAACTAAAACTTCTTTGGTGAAGTGTTTGTTGGAATTGTTGGAATTTTCCGAGGGACCGAGAGTAATCTAACTTTCAGGACATGTCAAAAGATGATTTTGAGTTTCCCTATCTAATTTCACATGCAAGTTGAAAATGACTTCAAAAGTAGTCATTTTCTGACATTCCTTCATTTTACTTCTGAAAACACTAAGAACAAAAACAGAAGTGAGAATGAAGAGAAGGAAATCAGTACGAGACATGCCCAGCCCTTAAGAAACATGTGTTTGGCACTTGGAGGAAATTAATGAGCTAGTTGTTATATGTCCAGACAGTTCACCAAAGTGGATATAAGGAAAATCCTTATGCGAAGGAGTTTGGCATCAGTATAGATGACAAGCTTGCATCAGTTGAAGCTCGAGTTCTTCCTGCCCCATGGGTAAGTCCTCTGCGGCATCCAGTTCGGTGATATCTGCTTACTTCAACTTATGTGAGTATATAATCTTAACATGTGTCCCTCATTTTTCCTTTCCACAGTTGAAATACAATGATAATGGCAAAGTGAAAGAGTTTGTACCTAAAGTTGGTCAATGGAATATGACGAATAAGGTAACATATCTGTGGGATGAAAATATTTCATTTTCACTAGTATACACCTTTGGTATAACATAATAACAAGCAGAATACGGGTAAGAAGGTGATTTTGTTGCAATAATGCAGAAAGTGATAAATGGGAGCACCATAAATTACTGGGCTTGTATCAACTTCTCACGAAGTGTTCAAGAGAGCACGGTTCGAGGTTTTTGTCATCAGTTGGTCCAGATGTGCCAAGGCTCTGGCATGGTAACCTTTTTTATCAGCCAAAACATAGCTACTGTGGAATATGATTAATTTTGTTATTGTCATGTTCAATAAATTGTTTTTCATAGTCGACACAACTTCCAATCTTTTAAACATGCTTACGAAGATTTTTTTTTTTTTTCCTTCAGGAATTCAACTTTGAGCCAGTAATTCCTATCCACTCGGCAAGACCAGATCAGGTAAAGAAGGCCTTGAAATATGTATGTAGTACCTCGGCAAATAAACTTGGAGGGAAAGAATTAGAGTTACTTCTTGTCATACTTCCGGACAACAATGGCTCCTTGTATGGTATGTGGGCAATGAAGCCATGATTAATTTCTAAGGTTGCAATTTAGTTTTCCGTTGCTTAAAAAACTGAAATGCATGTGCCTTTACGTTTAGACTTTTAAATTGTTTGATTCCATCAATCTTGGAGATACAGATAGTGAACGAAGACATTTCACTTTTTGCAAAAAATTGTTTGGTTTTGAGGACTAAATGTTAGGTACCATGTGAAGTACTATTGACTAAAGTTACCATGTGTTTACGAATCAGGTGACCTAAAACGAATTTGTGAAACCGAGCTGGGGTTGATTTCTCAGTGCTGTCTTACAAAGCATGTATTGAAGATTAGCAAACAGTACCTGTCTAATGTGTCGCTTAAGATTAACGTCAAGGTCTGCCATAAACGTACTGAGTTATTCTGTTTTTGTGTCCCGTTACTCTTACTGATTCAGAATGAATTTCGCAGAACATCTTTCAGAAACTTTGTTTGGTAGCACTTTTCAGAATGAATTTAGCCAAAACAAAGAAAAAAGAGCAATTATTTTGGGAATAACTCCACTTTTTTGGCAATATAGAAAAGTGGAGTGCCAATAACAATTCCCTAGTTTTTTGGCAGAAATACTTTCAATAGTTTGAAAAGATATTTTTAAATGTTTCTCAAGAATGGTTTCTGTCTGAAAAATGATGCGAAAATTGTCGACCAAATACAAATTTGAAAAAATGTTCTGCATATTCATTATGAAAAATGCAACTCAAATAGAGCTCTCTCTCTCTAATATTGAATTCATGGGTCTTCTTATTTCTTTATAGATGGGAGGAAGGAATACGGTACTGTTAGATGCCTTGCATTGGAGAATTCCCTTAGTAAGCGACATTCCAACGATAATATTTGGCGCTGATGTAACTCATCCCGAGTCTGGAGAGGATTGTAGTCCATCTATAGCTGCTGTAAGAATATCAAACTTTGCATTCCTTCAAAATCTTTTTTCAGTTGGTTTAGTTTTTAAGCTCATTCCAACTACCTTTGTACAGGTTGTAGCCTCTCAAGACTGGCCAGAAGTTACAAAATACGCTGGTTTAGTTTGCACTCAGCCTCATCGACAAGAACTTATTCAAGACTTGTACAAAACCTGGCAAGATCCCAAAGGCGGCACAGTTACCGGAGGCATGATCAGGTACATGTTTAAGACTCCAAACTACTTCGACTTTGCGTCCTCTTAATTTTGTTAATTTACCCATATCAAGGTAACTATAGCACATATATATCTGCATTCCATGTCTAGCTGGACATGCGCCTAAATTACGTATGCTAAAAAGTCAAATATGTACTCCCTTCGTCCCATAAAGTTGGGGCCTTACGAAACTACATTCAATTTTCAGACTAAAAAATAATGTACTTACGAAAATATATTTCTAGCCAATATGGATCTTGTTCGATAGATTAGAACAGAACTTTTATATGGTGCAAAAAAGATTCAAAATTTATTTTGATAAATACATTATTTTTTAGTTTGAAAATTGAACGTAGTTTCGTAAGGCCCCAACTTTAGGGGACGGAGGGAGTTTTGCAATTAGGAAAAATTCTGCCATCTTTTTAGTAACAGTCCTATTGTTAGCCCACTGGGCTGACAACAAGGCAAACTCTTTCATGGAAGAGTTGCCTTTTATAGGCCACAATTTGCACTTTTTAAAGTTGACTCTTCCCCGGAAGAGTTTTCACTTTTTGAACTCTTCCACGGAAGAATTTTCACTTTTTGAACATTACCGTCCATCCATTGGGCTGGCGGTAGATAATCTCTTTTAGTAAAATATTTGTATGTTAAGATTTCAACAACATTTTTATCCGAACATTGAGCAAGTATCTAAGAAAGATGAAATGAGTCTCGGTGTTCTTGAACGTGAGAGTCAGATGAAGGTACATATCCACATGCAACATTTGTACCCAAGTCCATGCAAGGATTGTGTGCTCACTGGTTTAAGTGTAACATATCCAGTGACTGTTTTTGCGATAGTCTAAGTGAGATCTTTCGCTGGAATACTATCCCAAATCAGTTGATGTGCAATACTATCCCCAGACCCTGCAGTCGCAGGCTGTCTCCACAACTGAAACCCATTACCACCGGGTCACAGTATATCACATTTTTAGAAGAATGCCCTTTCATTGGGAGGGATTCTTATCCTTCCAAGGCACTGGAATTGCTGAATCCTTTCCTCAATTGGTTACTGTAGTCCTTGTTGTAGAATCCAAACTGCATAGCTGTTGCTTGTGGTGTGTTCAGTTCATAACCCAAAATAACAATTTGAAGTTTGCAACTGCAGAGAGCTTTTACTTTCTTTTCAGAAGGCGACTGGACGAAAACCACACAGAATAATATTCTACAGGTACTCGACTCCTAATTTTCCATAGGCAGGCTACCCTTCCGAATTCCCATTGGTTTATTCATCCTATGGGATAAGAGCTAGATAAAGAAATGATTTGTATTTTGTTTATGAATTGTGGTTAGCTACTGATACCCCATCTGTTTTTTTTGTCTGAATTTACGCAGGGATGGAGTTAGTGATGGGCAGTTCTACCAGGTTCTACTATATGAACTCGACGCAATTCGCAAGGTTGGTTCCACATGCTTAATTCCTACAATACATATGTCGCGACACTATTGTGCTTATAATATGGCTGCATCTAGGCTTGCGCATCACTGGAACCAAGTTATCAACCTCCAGTAACATTCATTGTTGTCCAAAAGCGCCACCACACCCGACTCTTTGCAAACAATCACAATGACAAAAGTAGCACTGACAAGAGCGGAAACGTCTTACCAGGTATTGATCTTTCGCATCTTGGAGCTACTGAAACTTGTGCTTTGAAAATTTCTGAACATTCATGTCAAATCAAGGAGCTAGCGAACCATATCCAGCCTTGATTTTGAATGAAAACTATTAAGTTAAGAATCACTGAGATATCTACCGGCCTCACATACTATTTTCCTACACATCTGTGACTTGGACACGTCTGACATGTGTTAGACATGCCCATATATGTGTTGGTTAAATCATTAAATCTTTTAGTCCGATGGGGACATGATAGGGGCACGTTCAGAGATCACAGTATCTCTTTTAGAAACTTTGTGCAGGCCAAATTTTTGTTGATGCTTAGTTCTTGGATATTAATTCATCTATTAAATAGTTTTGATTTTGTCTATGAATTTGTATCAAATACCTGTAATACATATTTTTGTATTCAAGTGTTCCCCTCGTTTGTCTATGTCATGTCGTGTCTGTATCCAACTACCAAGTACCTTCTTCTTATTATACTATACATAACCAATTGAAATTACTACTCCTAAACAAAAATTTGGAGAAATGAACTTGTGAGGATGTTACGAGTGTAGGTACTGTCGTGGATACCAAAATTTGTCATCCTACTGAATTCGACTTCTACCTATGCAGTCATGCTGGGATCCAGGTATTGTGCTACTTTACATACTTCCATCGAAATTCAAGTTAAATTTGGTCTTTAAGAAGTTTCATAGCATGCAACATTTGTGTATGTTTTGATTATGACGATGCAGGGAACAAGTAGACCAGCTCATTATCATGTTCTCTGGGACGAAAACAATTTTAGCGCGGATGAGATCCAGTCGCTGACTAACAACCTATGTTACACGTAGGAAACGATTCTCTTGATGCTTTTTCCTAACCTCATCGACAATCATTAATCTGATTGCTGTTTTTTGTTGCAGATATGCTCGATGCACTCGATCTGTTTCTCTCGGTAATCTTCTAATTCTTTCTCTCTGCATAATCATAGTATACTCATGGCAGAGCCAACAGGTTGCCTCTGCGCATTCAAAACTCATTTTCTTCCCTATTCATTTTACGTTTTCGGTTTCTGTTTACCACCACCTACCTCCGACAACCCTCCAACCAAAAAGTGTTTTAACAACATGCAAGGCCGGGCCGGCCGGCCCATCCAACTAAAAAATGTTTAAGAACATTCAAGGCCGGCCCAACCCGAGGCCGAAGTGGCATGGGCCTTGGGCATCCAAAAAAACCCAAAAAATTAGGAGCATCCCCATAATTTTTACTATTAGGCTTGAGTACGGGTCTTTATAGCCCAATAGAAAAAAAAATCCATTAGGCCTAAAGTAAAACACACAACAAAGGAAAATTAACTCTTACAATTGATCCATTAAGACTCACAATAAAATAAAAAGGCCTAATTTAGGAATATGACTCATTACGATTTACCCTAGTCGGCCAATCCCTAGACTTTGACGCTTCGCCTGTCTCATCTGCGAGCAGACGGAGTGGGCACAGGGCACCCTATCCGTCCCGTTCGGCCGTCCCCGCCGTTGTCCGTTGTCCGTTGTCCGTCAATTTTATATTGTTTTGGCTTTCTCGTATTGTGATTGTTGTTAAAATTGTGTAAGTGTTTACTCTTAACGGCATTAGGCCTTGGGCACTAAAAACCCTTGGGCCTGCCCTGAGAACATGTATGTAAAATAACGTATTACTTCTTTTCTTTTTCTTTTTTTCAAAATAATTTCACAAAAACCTGATTCCTATTTTCTGTAACTAGTAAAACAAGAAAGGTAATTGATACACCCCCAAATTATTATCCACACTCATATTTTGTCTTCTAGTGAAGTTTTTACACATGAAAGTTTCACTAGAAGACAACAACGGGGGTGTGGATAACAATTTGGGATGTGTGGAAATCACTCCCCAACAAGAAACGCCTAATGTTAACAAAATCATGTTTGACTGTTAATTCACAGTTAACATGCATGGACATAAGGACATGGCGTTTTCGATTGGTTATTTTGTTAAAAACCAATAATAATTCTTACACGAAAGACATTTGAATCTATTTAGAGGCATGTTTTAAATCATTAATGTTTGTTGCAGTGCCACCGGCATATTATGCTCATCTGGCAGCCTACCGAGCCAGATTCTACATGGAACCGGACATGCACGAGAATGCTTCAACGCGTACCACTCGCACAAACGGACCGTGCGTCGTCCGCCCTCTTCCGGCGTTGAAGGAAAAGGTGAAGAGTGTGATGTTCTATTGCTAAGAGGAAACAGTAAGTACAGCAGAACAGGAAATCATAGGGTTAAAAAACTGGTGGGTGATTTTGTACATGAAATGTGGTGTTGTTATCTTGTAGAGTGAGAATGTTTCACAAGTTTTGCAAGTGCTTTGTTAACAAGATTTTGTTGTTAGTGTCATTTCTAGCGCAAGGAAATCAAAATTTGGAATACCAATGAGATAGTAGAAACAAAGCACAGCAAATTAGCCCTTTGGTTCCGGTTCGTAAAACGAGGACTTAAAAATGTTTGTCTAGTCAGTAAATGAGGACTTTATCAAGAAAGAATTCCAATTTTTTTCATAAATTGAAAGAACTGATTGATATCTAGTGATTGGTTGAATTTTTTTAAAATTGTTTTCGAAAAAAATGTACTGTATAATTTTTAAGATCTCATGTGGGAGCCGGACAAACATTTTGGGACGTAAGTCAAATATCTAGATTCGTCGAGTTTGGCAATGATAAAAGATAAAATTGACATGACAGTCAAAATACTAGATTATTATTTTGAAACGGAGGAAATACTATTTTTATTTCGTATGACAACTAATATTAGTTTACCAATCTACGTTCGTTTTCTTCTCTTTTTTCTAACCCGACCAAAATGGGAAAAAAAATCTTCCAATGAATACTCTTGTTCTGTACTTTTTAATTTTTTTGCATTGTTAAGATCCATCGGTTAGTAGATCAATCACATGTCTGGGAGAGGACCACATACACCTTTTGTAGGTGAGTGACGCGGGGTGCTGTAGGGCGGGAGTATCCTACAACACTGCGGCATTCGAACCATTGACTTCAGCAAAAAAAGGCTCAAATTTTATTTTGACAATGGATGACTCGGATTTATAAAATGTCCAGATGAAATCAGGACCGTTAATTGTGCGATGGATTACTCGAATGCCGCATTACAACTCTGTAGTGCCGCACCGCACTACAGCACCCTGGTTGTGTAACTCCCTTTCTCTTTCTTCCAGAGAGTGTAGTAAATACACAAGAGCAGAGAGAGGGGGGGAGCGTGGTAGCCCACGGGGTCCGGTTCGTTAGTGGGTTTGCTTTTCACACAATTGATTCTTAGGGTAAGAGCAAAAAAATAAATTGTTATGAATCTCCTTGTCCCGGAGTAGATGACTTACTTTTGAACAGACAAGATAGGGGATTAATTAGTCGACGTACGCATACTGACCCGGACACCCCTGACCGTGGAAAAAAAAAATAGAGAGTGGTGACATCGCTTTCGACACGTGAGTGAATTAATAGGGGGTGTACAACAAAAACAGCAGAGGAGGTTGGGGCCCAGGCCCATGAAGTGGTCCCCATAAGTGGATCATCACGATGTGGGCTACCAATTTGGTCAGGTGTTACGGGAACGGGTTCACGTGATATTCCGTTACAAAAAACATGGGCCGAGCCCTAGATAAAAGCACCACCAGCCCTCACACTATCCTAGCTACTACTCTCCTCTAACAATTTGGTCGGGTGTCATTTTTCAATTATATATATCTTTTGATGTATGATATTTTTTTTTAAATTTACTAATTGAGAAATATTTAAAAAAAAATTATATTGCATATATATAGCATGATACATTTGAAAAATTCTCTTATAAAAATGCTTTCAATTTTTCTTTAATTTAATACGTGCATGAATGGTCATTTGGGTGAATGTATAATACGCCAGGGGGACAAGTGGTGACTGCCGATACCACAAGGTTTTCCAAAAATTGCAATTATTATATAGAAAATAGATTTTTATCCACGAATTATATAGACTCGCTACCACTAGATTTTTTAATCTTTCATCCTCGTAATGCAATTTGTCTTTTTATTTTTTAAGTACATAACTTTCGCCACCACAAAGGCCAAATCCTGGCTCCGTCACTGATTAATACAAATAGAAATAGTAAACAATTGAAACAATCAATATAGCTCTATGTTGTGGCCAAAAGATAACCTGACTTATAGACTCTGCTTCCGCACACAGTTCTTGCTCTGTGTTCGCGTTCTTTATATATTCTCGCCCTCTCAAATTTTAGTTGCTTGAGATGTTTTTAAAAGACGTTTTCACGCTCGCGTTATAGCTCTCGCTCACGCATGCATATGCACATTACGTGAATTAGGTTTTACCATATGTATGTAACTAGAAGAATCTCCAGAGTTGGTAGTGAGACTTGTGAAAGCATACACATAATTGTGGACAGTCACAGACACACCGTTGCAGGGTGCCAGAATTATAACAGAAACCCCTCTTGCGAACATGTGACCACCATACCCTTTTCCCAACTCTGGTTCATTATTGTGTTGACGACCAAAGAGAAATTATTAGGTGCTCTTAGAGCAATTGCAGTCCTTACTCAAATCCAAACTCAGATTCAAAACTGAAGTAAACCCCCCCCCCCCCCCCCCAAAAAAAAAAACCCACCTCCCGTCCTTGACTCAAACCCATACCAAATTGAGTTTTACTCAAATCAAGGGGGACTCAATCCTTTACCCAAAATTTCAACGGTAACCTGGCGATGGTGCTCGTCGCCAGAACTCCGCCATTGCTGTCGCTGCCAACTTCGGCAAGCAGAGCCGGCTCTGAGCTAAAGCTAGCGTTGCGGCCGATTTAGGCCCCAAAAAAATTACGAAAATTTCAAGGGCTCCATAATTTAATACCCCTAAGTATCTTTTGTTATAAAAAAAAATATGTACATCGCTTTAGGGTTATTTATTATTGATGAATTATAATATTTGTTTTTGAAAATGTAATTTACCTACTTACATTTTATTCATTAAGATTTTCAAAAAGGCCTTCTTTTGATTTTAAGATGGCGGTGGCGGTTCACGATGGCATCAGATGGTGGTGGCGAGGGGCGGCGTGTGGCGGTGGCAGCGGAACCCTAAAAAATCTAAGTTTAAATACTGGAGTTGGCCATATCAGAATGAGCTTTTACTCAAAATTTTACTCATATCTGAATTTAAAATTGAGTCTGGGACCGGACTTACTCTAAGATTATGGCGAATTGCTCACGATAATTATGTGAACACGATATTTTTTTGTTGTGGACCCCTAAAAAAAAATCTCGTGGTCATTAGGGCCTTATAGAGCGCCACTTGGACATGCCTGACTTTTTTTGGGGGGGCCGACGGGTCCCTTTCCCCCCTCAATTTGTTGCATGCATAAAGGTGTGTATGGGGCAAGATAAATTAAACACAGTAGCGACTCCGGGAATTTTCACGAGGGTGTTCAGAAATTCTACTGCGTTATTTCAGAAATCATAACTATACATAATAAAAAATTTCCTACAAAAAACAACAAATTATTTAGCATATTATAATTGCCCTCGACGAATTTTCAACTGGGTAAACTAGGGATAATAGTATCATTATCAACGGTATTAGATACATCACTCTCAAATAAACTAAATTCAACAGAGTAAACTTGGGATCTCCGCCTTAGACTTTGGCGTATACCCCAGTTAAAAATTTTCTGGATTGTCTCCATTTTCGTTTTGTTTTCTCAGAGTGGTGAGAGCCCAAAGAATAAAGATACATAGGCTTCATGTTCTAAATCTGTCCCTTACCCCTTTTTCTTTTTGCTAAATTATCGATATTTTTTTCATTAATAATATATCAGTCTCTAGATTGTGGGTTGGGCTAAATTTAGACCAAGATTGAGTGGGTTGGGCAAAAAAAAAATTATGGGATGGGCTAAAATATATCCGTCCTTGAGATTGGGTGTTCAAATATTTTGGGTAGGGTGTTCAAATATTTTGGTTAGGGTATTCAAAATGACAAAAAAAAATTTAAAAAAATTAAAAATTTTTTTTACATGTATTTCTAAAAATATAGAAATTGTAGGGTGTTCGGGTGACCACCCATGGTTACCCTTGGGGCCGCCTCTGTTTATACATGCAGTTTTCTCGACTTTAATTGGACCTCCGCTAGCAGACGGTAGAATTTATCTCCTGGAGTAGTCGATCGGTAAATTGAGGTGGATATGAATAGAAAAAAAAAATTTAAAAAACATTAGAACTACCCCAAAATAGTGATTGTCAAAAAGCTCTGAGATATATATATTTTTTTCGTGATAAGAAATGAAGACGACTTTGCAAAAGCTAGCAAGGATTTTGGAGTAGAGATAATGTATCTCACTGAGAAGAAAGTGGTTAGATTTGGACATCATAAAATCAAGGTTGAAAACGAGATACGTATCATGTATCATTTTTATTTTTTTTTAATGTTGTATGGTATCAGAATACGTATCTTGTATCATAAAATAAGTGAACAAGCTAAAGGTAGTTATACGGAATAAAAAAATAGAAAACTTATTGCAAATTATTGTTGAACGAATTAATTTTAACGACACAAAGTTTCAAGTAGTCAATTATTTTTGGTCGACAATAAAAGAAACTTCACGTAGAGGAAAAAGTATCACGTATCACACCATATATCGCGTGGATACCTCAATACATCTACTTAAACATAGGTAAGCTAACAGATACATATCGATTTGCATGACATCAAACGTATCGAATCGTAGGATGCGTACCGTGTTATATCGTAGAATTTTGAAATCCCGGAGGCATTTCTGTGAAAGAACATATCTCACCGGTCACCATCTCACCTGAAAATGTGGGTAAAAGTATATACCATAGGTCCATAACCAACGAAGCAAAAGCACCAGATAGAATGAAAAGAGGCAAAAGAAAGAGTAACAATAACCAAAGTTGGTGGGGCTGTAGGCTGAGTGGGCCCCTCGATATTCCTGATGAACCTTAAAGCATATTTCATCTTTCTTTTCTTTTTTTTTTTGCAGAAGAGAAAAAATCTATTAATCAACCAAACCCGTTATAACCTCAAAAAAATAAAATAATAATAATCAGAAAATACAGAAAAAATACAAGAAAAAACAGAAAATACAAGAAAAGAGATCACCGGAGCCCTTCGCCGGAGTTGTCGCACCACTGTCGTCGCCGCCACCGATGACAGGAGTCCGGATCTGAAAACCCCAGATCAATTACTTTATAAAAGTATAATGTTATTGTACTTATTAGTTGATTGATAGTATTTTACAATCAATAGAAAGCTACTTTTTATGATAATTATGGGAAAGAGACAACAAATAGGATATGCTAAATAAAATTAATGTTACGTAGAGGAAGAGGACCATGCCAATGTATTGTGAAAATACTCTTAAAAATAAGGATCGACGAAAGTGACGTACCACGGGTGTGCAAGTTGGTCATGAAATTCCAAACTGATTTATTCCAAAACTTATTGCAAATTTTGTGAAGTGTGTTCTTGAATTTCAACATGATTCATTAAATCAATGTTTTCAATTCTATAGTAACTGGAAGATCCGCAAAATTAATTTTAGCAAACGATGTTACAAATCTTATTTCGACGCCATTTATTTATTTTTTCCAATAGCACTCCAAATCGGTCATTTTTCAACTGATGAAATTTTTTCCAACCAAGTGCTTGATTTTTTGTACGAGTGATTTTCGTACTTCCTTTGATGGTGTTTATACGAGGCCATTGGGTTCTGGGATTCTTTGGAAGACTTGAAGATTGCACTAGCCTGGAAGGTGAATTATGGGAAATTTTCAAAGGCTTAGAGCTGGTTGGAAGCCAAAACATGGAGGCACTTGAAGAGGAATCAAATTCTGCAACCGCTATAGCCCTTATTACTGGAGAAGCCTCTACTCATTCCCCTCTCACAATCCTCATCCAAGAGTGAAAGGCTCTCGTGGTTTCTACCGGCTGCTCCTTGAAGCACTCCTACCGTGAAGGAAACACAGTTGCAGACAAACTTGCAAACATTAGAGTTGAACAAGATCACAAGTGGGTCTCCCACATCTCGCCACCAGTTGACATCACCCCCCTCGTGGAAGCTGATATGAGGGTGGTGGCTTATGAAAGAGTGTAATACTGTTTTTTGTATTTATTTCCTATGTACCAAAAAAAATGTTTATATAGTTCTCCCTCTCTCCTCCAGTCTTTGGGTTTAGGATGAACAATGGTGCTCAAATGAAGGATGGCGTATCTGTTTAGAGTTACATACTGCACTTTAAAAGGGAGTTACGTGCCTTGGCCTCCAACCTGGATAGATCGTGTAGAGCTCATGCCCCAACAACGTCACGAATAACCATTTATCGGTATGATGTCATGCACGATGATTTGCCAGATGCCACTTTGGTTGAGACCATGTGACCATTCCACGTGACCGAATCATTATTGGTCACGTGGCCGACTAATGCCACTCGGTTGTGACATGCCCCTGCCTCTGGTACGTACGTATCAGGACATAGGATCCGAACTGCAACCCCGTCCCACCAACACGATGGGCCGAACTACCTTTAGGTTCGGCAATTCAAGGCCCTAGGTAGCGTGCAACGTAGGCCTCTCCAAGGTTGGGCCAGGACGAGTAGACCGTGCAATTGGGCCTGTACGAGCGGACCGAGCACATGACCAACTGATCGCCCACCACACTCCTTTTTTCTTTTATAACCGCACTCTCTTTTTTTGCCTTCTTATTTGTCAAGTTACATTATTGGCCTTTCAGGAATGGATTTTTTCACACTTAGGAGGGTATTATTGTAAATGCACAATACTAAACAAAAAGAAGAGGATAATTGTAAATTAAAAAAATAGAGTTTGAAAATCAATTGCCTAAATATCATAGAGTCTAGTGCTTGATGTCAACAACAAAAATGATTTTCAAGCACCCTATGCCTACCCGACTGGATAGAGTTAGTATTTTTTTCGTACATGTGGCTTTGAAAGTCAATAAGGCTAGCTAACTTATAAGACTCTAGTCAAACACAACGTCAGAAATGGCATTGGTTATATCATTAAGACATACCTTTGGTATTAGCACGAGTAAGTATTCTATGGTCTTGGGTCACCGTCAAATAATGCCTCAACGTCCTGATTCAGATATTATATGGCGGTCCCTAAGACTATACAAGTAATTGGTTGTACATCACCTGCCGTTAATTAGTTTTAGCGCCATTGTCAGGCATGCAATACGGTACCTTAGATAAGTTGCATTGTGTTAATCACACAATTGACAATCCCGTTCGGTTTACTGGGGCTCGTTTGGTTTGTCACTCAGAGGCTGTTTGGGAGCCTCTTTATTGGCTTCTCATTTTTCCACTCTCGGGTTTTGGCTGTTTGGCAACCTCGATCCATCTAAAACATGTTCTACGAAAATGAGTTCTCCAATTTCAGATTTAGGGAGCATCCACCATATGACATACTTTATTGACACCATACCAATAAATAATAAGATGCCTTTCACTGAAGGAAGTGTGGATTTAAACCCCAAAAAATAATAATAAAATAAAGCCTTCCACTTGAACCCAAATTACAAGTTTTACAGCATAGTATTATTGTTTTGATCACGATGGCTAATCAAATTAAGTGGAGGGTTCGGCTCAGAAACGGCTCGCCAAGCCGAAGCCGCAATGAGGGGCCGGCTATGCCAGCCGAGAGTCAAGCACCCTTCGTTCTCTTCCACACAATACCCTTCCGCGGAAAACAAAGTTAACAACATGCTGGCTTGCTTGAATGCATTGGATCCCAAATGGAGGGGCCTAAACCCGGCCCCACCAAGCCGGACCCTCCACTTAGCCAACGGCTCGTGTCGTTCGACTCGAGCCAAGCCGTCACAACACAACACATTGCATATTTCTCTCTGAATATACATCTCCGCATATGCTTTATTCGGGTGGCTCAAATAAGTTTCTAACGAATCGAACATCGTCGAATAATAGTGTAGGGCTTCGGTAAACCGGTCCAAAAACTCCGGTTGGTTATGGTTCGCTTCCTGTTCAACCACGGTCACGATTTTCGGGTTCAAGTTCCGGATCCATCCAAGTACGGTATTGATAGGCGATCCTCGGGTCGGATCCGACCCGAGTAGTCTGTGGAGCTGCATGATAGAGTTTACTGCCACTGCTTCTTTGGGGCCCACTTGCAACATCCACGGCTTCACGTCCTCGAGTCGTGAAGCCGCGACACCACGAAAAGCGAACCGTACGTTAACGGATCGGGCCAATTCGGCCAGCTTGAGCCCGATTCCGCGAAGCGAATCGCGACCGTCGGGCGAAGGGGGGCCGATACCGGTTAACCGAAGCAACGGAGGCCCCCCGGGCCGTAAAGCCAAGGCTTGTATCAAAGCCGGCCATTGCAAGCCGTGCATCAAGTTGAAGTCGATGACGTGGACGCACTCGTGGCCGTCGAACGCTTCGAGTATCGCTTGATTAGCCGTGAAATGAGCGAATTTCAAGTACGGACAGGCCTCGTAGAAGTGATGGTACAAAATCTCGTTCTCGTGAGCCGATCCTATCAGCCCAGCCGTCTGCGGCGTGAAGAGCCGCCGGCTCAGCGCGTCGACGAAGTAACCAGCAACTTTCCCGATCCCGCAGCCGCTGTTCACACGCGCCAACAACAATTGCATCTCGTCTATCAAAGCTCCAGCCAATGAGAAGTCGCCACGTTGGACTAAATCGGCGCACGTCATCAGCATATGGACCAAACGAATACCTGAATCTTCATCCATTACGACGGTGGAGGTTGTTAACGGCGGTGGAAAAATTCCCCCCTGCTGCGCCGCCACATGACGCCGCTCCTCCTCCTCCATCCACGCACTAGTATTATTAACCGTCCGATCAGCGTAACTCAAATCGGGGAAATCGGGTAGATCGGCGTGGGCGGGTGGGGGCGGGTTGAGCTCGGAGAGGAGTGAGTCGACCCAGGAGGCGAGATCGGAGGGGTTGTAGTGAACGGCGTCGTTTGATAAGTGGGAGGAGAGGTCCGATGGGGCGTTGACCATGACGGTCTCGAGACGTTCGAGACGCTGCGCAACTTGACGGAGATCCGAGGATCGGACGCGGTAGCCGGCTCCGGCGAGGAGGTTGTCGATGTGATCCGGTGTCGGTTTACCGGCGCATGAGGAGGAGGAGGATGCAGTGCCGCTGTTGGTTGCGGAAGAGTCGTGGGGAGACATGGCTGGTGCGTTTGTTTGCTGTGAGAGATCAGATTTTCATTTCTTGTTGGAGAGAGAGAGTTTAGAGAGAGAGAGAGAGAGGAGAATGGGGTTAAGAGAAAGGGAGAGTGGAAGTGGGAGTGGAGGAAGTTAAAAAGTGAGAATGGATGAAAAACTTGAAAGCGAGGGGATGATGTGATTTGTGGAGAAAAATGGCAGCTGTGCTGTATGGAGTAATTAAATTTATCGAGAAATTATTCAGAATTTGAAATTAATAATTCACCTTTTTAAGCAAATTTTTTGGGTAATTAGTATTTTCCAGGAAATGGATAAACTCTCGGTTCCATTTTTTGGGTTGAAGGAAACAGTCCTCATCTACATTGTATGTTTGTTATAATCAATAGTTCGAATTTGCTAATCAGCTCTAAAAATGATACGATCATCGGATCATGGTCTGTTTCCTCCAATCCACATTGTCTGTTTGTTATAATCAATTGTTCAAATTTACTAATCAACTTTGAAAATGATACAATCATGGTTGATTAGCAAATCTAAAACATGAATTTTACTAATGTACAGTATAGATGATGACTGTCTCGGCCAGTCTAAATATTGAACGAGAGAGAACTTGGATCCTTTAGAGAGAGAGAGAGAGAGAGGAGGGGAGGTAGGGAAGGGGGAGATGGGGACATGTAATCCTGTATCTGTCAATTGAAAATGATCCCTTTTTCTTTTTAACAAAAATACCCTTATGTTTTCGTCATTTCATTCTGGTCGGAAGTTTTGAGAAAAAATTGAAAAATATATTTTTGGAGTAGTGTTTGGTTTGATTTTTGAAAATAATTTTTGGGGTAATGATGGAAGAGAGAAATGAGAGTAATAATTAGATATAAGAGTAATGAGTTAAGAGAAATATACGTAATAATTGAAGAGATTAGTAATGAGTGAATAAATAAGAGAATTTTTCCGAAAGTATTTTTGGAAAATTTTTCCAAAAATTCTCCCTTACATGTTTTTCACTTTGTTGCATATACCCTTCTTGCCATTCCAACCAACTCTGTTATATGCAGTCACCCGCAAGCTAAGTGTATAAAATTAAGTCCGGGTGATTTTTTTTTTTTCAGCTTAAGAATAATATTTGTTGGGGTATTTTTTCTTTTTCAAACTCCTATTGTACATGCACGAAGACAATCAAATAAAATTAAGAAAATTGATTTCTGTACTATTCTATATCGTTTGCTCTCTTTTTTGTTTTTTATTTATACACATTTACTATTGATGGGTGAAAAATGAAGTAAGCCAAAGATAAGAAGTTAAATTCAACAGAGATACAAAAAAATAAATAAAAGAACAAGAATTACTAATCGTAGAGAAGAAATTGTGAAACGTCTTACTACCCATTTAAATGTATTTTTTAATACATTTTCACTTACTTTTATATGTTTTTCATACATTTAAATACTATATTTTTTTATGCTTTAACAATAACACAATCGACTGATTTTAACATTTTCCTTACAGAGAGGGCGTTTGGCTGCCTCTTTATTGGGTTTTCTACTTCTCATTTTTTGCTTTTGGCTGTTTGGGATTGAAAACCCAAAAGTCAATCCCAAGGAACTCATTTTCAATTTTGAAAATTCTAGGTGATAAATGAAAAAGAGGTTTGAGGTTACATTTTTCATTCTGATTTTCCCCTTCAATTTCTCTGTCACATGTTGACTGTGACATGTTGATTTGCTAAAGTGCACGGGGTCAGTGGACATAGTAGGTACAAAGCATTTTTTAATCGGTAAATATATGGATACCGATCAAACGGAAACAAACCACGTACCAACGGCGCCGGAGACCCCTGTGTGAGTCCCAAACGGCCAATTTGAGTCGTTCATCGTGCTCAGAATCAAAATCCGAGTGGGTATGCGAGGGAATCGAGGCCATAAGACGGCTGTAAGTGCTCGATCCAAAATTACCCCATTTCGTGCAAAAGTGTTTGCATGGAATGTGATGATTTTGGATCGAGCACTTACAGGCGTCTGATGGCCTCGATTCCCACGATAATCCACTCGGATTTTGATTATGAGCACGATGAACGGTTTGGGCCGTTTGGGACCCACACGGGGATCGTCGACGCCCTCAGTACGTGGTCTGTCCCCTTTGGTCGGTACATATAACATTGTTCTTTTTTAATGAAGTTATTAACCGAGGGGGCATTGATGATATTCTGACATTTTGCGGGGGTTATTAAGAAAATGTAAGGTGATATAATTGGCATTTGCATTACCCAAAATGGTTTTTTTCTGTGACTGAAAAAGACCTTTAAACAACAACAATAATTTCACCAAAATGATTATAACTACAGAAAATGAAGATTTATCTAGGGATGACAATGGATCGGTTTGGTCCGGATTTTGCAATTATCATACCCAAACCCAAAATATTTATCTATACCCAAATCCAAACCGATATCCAATGGGTATGAATTTTTAGTGCACCATAACCAAATCATATGGATTTGGATTTTATCCGAACCGCTCCAAACCCATATTAATACCAATAAATGGAATAAAAGAAAGGGACTACGGCAAGGAGGAAATGCGGTAGAATATTCATTCCATTGATGAACATAAATAATGTCGTGGTGGGTACAACAAAATAGTAACAACCAATTAATGATTTCAAGATCCTATAGAGACTCTTTAGATTTTTAAGGGATTTGAGAGGAATAAGGAGAGAGATGAAATGAAAAATCACTAAAAGTTATGAATTGGAAAATTAAAATTACATATCTATAATATAATATATATATGTCCTATAAGTAATATTATATGGATCGGTTTGAGTTTGGGTTTGGGTTTGACCGAATACTTGCTAAGACCAAATCCAAATCCAAACCCGCCGGGTATCATGTTTCGAAAACCAAACCCGCCTCATAGGTAGGAAAAAATAAAAAAAAACTACCCCGATAGGGTCGATTTGGTTCGGGTATCCATCAATTTTGCCATCCCTAGTTTTATCTCTTCATTTCATTTTATGTCTTTTTGAAAAGATGCAAAATACCCTACAATTAATGGCAAGTTAATTAGACTTAAAGAACCAATTACTGTAAGTACGAGAAATTTCTCAATTAAAAACATATAGTATTTTTTACGGGTACGATTAGGTTGAAAGAATTTTCTTTTTTCCCGGTGTGTAATTTATGTTTCATAAAAATAGTTGCACAAACGAGCTTTTAATCTAGTTTTCCTTCCTCGTTTCATTTTCCTAAATAAACCTAAAGCGATTGATGGTTAACTACTGAGCTTTTAATCTAGAATGATAGTGCTGATTAAAATTTCATTTTCCTAAATAAATCGTTGATGGTTAACTACTAACCATATAATATTTCCAATTTCCTTGAATTAATTTTCTTATCTTATGATTACCACATGAAATTTGAATATGAAAGTTGACCAAATGAAAATAACGGAACAATATTTCATTTTCTTAATTTATTTCACTTGTTTTCGAGTAATCCTTCAAACTTATATATGATATAACCCCAGGGGTTGAGTCGTAGTCATCTTGCAAATAGAAGCCTATGAACCGGGTTTGGTTCTCACGTGTTATCAATTCTTATATTGTGTTTGTTCATGTGTATCTTTACTTCAACTTTAGTTGGATTACTTGCTAATTTACAATAGAATTAATTTTGTTGAAATGATTTTGGATTTTTTCATAACGATCAAATTCTATCTGTTCTTGTCTCCAATCCCTCCACCCATTTTAGATGCTATTTTTAAATATTTAATTTTCTCTTATTTAAGTCGTGTATTTCCGCCACTTGTAGTGATTTATGGAGTAATTCAATGAATGAGTGACAAATAATTCATTGATATTTATCCAATTATAATCTTTATTACTACTTTCTAGATGTACATAAAAAAGCATTTAAAACAGACGGTCCATACTCCATAGGGTCGAATACCGAGTTATCCAAAAAATATAATCCAAAGCTCGCATATGTAATTGCAACATCATTTCCTAAACAAAATAAAAAATAAAAAAATCATTTCCCAAGAGTACTCACTCTAGGGTATACCGAGGGTTTTTTTTTTTTTTTTTGTGCTCTCCCTTTTACTCTCCTGATCATTTTTCAACGATTTAAAGTGACTTTTTTTTATTAATGACAGTTTGAAAATTTTAATCAAATGATTAGAAGATTTTTCTCTCTCTCTTTTTCCTATTTCCTAGGTAACTAATTTTACCCCTTTGGGTCCCTCAATGTCACCCCCACTTGGACATTGATAGAAATTGAAAGCTAATTATTTTTTGCATAATTAAACAACGTCTTTATCAATGAATTAACACGTTAGTCAAAAGAAATATAGTAGAAGTCTATATCAATCAATTGAACCTGATTATCAATTTAGACTAGTATAGCATAGAAATTAGGCTGAAGCTGAGAATAATCTTCGATCGTGATTAATGCTGCTCCCCGTACCACTAAGTTTGGCTTTTTAATTAATGTATGCGAGAAGAATAACCTGTCTCGAAAAATATAAAAAGCCACGAAACAAAAAATAAAAACGTTTAGTGGAACGGAGCCCGAGAGTCTTGATCTAACACTTGTAGTCCTGCTCAATTCTTCTCTGTGGTCCATCACATAATATAATTATACAATCACATTTTGATTTGGTACTCTTACCGAAAAGGGATCTAGTCCACATAATTAAGTTTTTTTATGCGAAAATTTTCTCACTCTAAATTTCAAGAGAGAAATTGTGAGAATATTCCGCACGGAGACACGTGTCATCATATTGCATGAGTTCAACAGGTGTCATCTAATACTAGCTAGTACTCCTTCTATCTCATAATTTTAATTTGTTCTTGAAAATCTAATTATTTGGAGAGACGTTATTATTATACTTCAGAAAGCGAAAGTTGTCAAATGAGAGACGAAAAAAAAAGAGGAAAATCCCTTTAACTTTTCACTTCGACTTACCAAAGTAGACGTGTATTATGAGACATCCGAACACATAATAGTGGACTCACATTATATAATGATAAATCAATATCAAATTAAAAGTAACAATTTACCTAGCATACTTGTTTAATATCAAGGGGACAAAGGTGGGTTCTTTTCCTAATCCTCATTGACATAAAAAATTAGGGTTTGGCACATCAAACATATTACTTAATAAAAATAAAAAGTTGAGTGATAACCATGATATATAAATAAAATATTGTACATTCATGTGTTATGCTGATTTTATATAATATCACATGCAGTTGTGTAAGTTACAGATTTGTACAAGCAATATAAAAGATGGAGACTCATAGGACCACAGTTTTAATGGTCCAAGGAGTCAATTTTCTGGTCATAGTCCAATTTTTTTTTTTTTTTTGTAAGTCTAGTCATAGGCCAATTTGTTAATCCAAGTGGTCGAATTTATTATAGTCCTTGGGATATTTTTTTTCCCCCTTTTTCTTGAAGAAGAAAGCAATGTTGAAGTGGACTTCAACTTGTTAATTAGTTACGGATCCGGGGTGTTGTAGGGCACTCCCGCCCAATAGTGTTGTAGGGTGCAATCGGGGACCGTTGAATGTGTTTTTAATCGTTCAGATTTCATACATTAATTATCTTATGTGTAAACACATCCGACGGTTCAGATAGCACACTACAACACTGTAGGGCGCTCCCGCTCTACCGCATCCCCGGCCAGGTCCATTAATTAGATACCATAAGCTCTTCTTTTGATCTCATTAATTTGTGAATATTTGGTTTGGATACTTTCCCAACTTGTTAATTTTGTATTGATTAATTGGATGCAAATATGTAGGTAACACAAGGGCTTTCATCATTATCACATGATTTAGAAGGATAAACAAGCTTAGATTTAAATCATAGCCAATTATTGAGAGGGTACAAAAAAATATTGGATTCTCGAATTTGCGAATAAAGCATGACAGATGTTCAAACACTGGGTAAATAAGCAAACTTTTAGCATAAAATATGAGAAATAATTTCCACACTCCCGGCCTCTTTCAAAAATGCATTCCATTTCTTGTTTTTTAGCGAAAGTTTTGTGTGTAATTTTTTTCAATAAAAAATTCTTTAAAATAATTTGCGGTAATCATGTTTGGGGTGTCAAATTAAAATCATAGGATGCTAACGCTTTGCATATCTACATCAATTACAAGTGTTAAACCAACCAACGATAGTCTAGTTGATGGCCCACAATGAAGCTCCAATATTTAAAAATTGCTTCTAATAGATAATCCCTCCGTTTCATATTTTTTTTTATCCATTTTCACTATTCACGATGTCTCAAAAAATTGCTTATATTTTCAAATGTATAATGTTATACATATTCAATATAGATCTCGTTTGATAGTTTTCGATGACATTTATTAAACAAAATTTTCCAAATTTTAAAAAATATAAATTGAAAAATATAAGCAATTGAAAAAATGGTGCGCATGCACGTGAATGGACAAGAAATTCAGAACGGAAGGAGTAATAACAACTAATCACGTAATAGTGAAAATAACAAAGGTATTCGGTAGGAAAAGATGTGATCCTGTGGAAGTGTGGATGATTTTGAAATATATTGGGGACCATCTATCACAATTCACAAACCCGAAAAGGCACAAATTCAATTGTGAAATTGTGATCAGGAAAGTGTTACAATCGGAGGACCCAAAACCAACATGCATGTTGATGTGGGACTACTAGAATATTAGTATTTTACATTTATTGGGATTTAGACACTCATTATGTCGAGCAGGCACCCCGTGGTGTCTGCGCGCACATCCGAGACAACCCAGATTTATCCCACTCTCTCCTCTTTCTTTCTCAAAATTTGAGTCGTTCAAAAATATTTTGAGAGACCGAGATGTACGTTCTGGCAACACGTAGGATGGTGCCCGCTCGACAATAAAAAAACTCCTCAAATTAGTGGGACGGAATCAAAACCCTATCACACTTTTTTTTCCCCAAAATGCAAATTTAGCATTGAAGTGCGGGCTGTCTTTGTGGAAGTTGGGACCAGAATCCCTCTGTCTCAGTCCGTTCTTCTTGCTGACAATTCACGTTATACAATCTCTTTCATCTGTGTGTCAAATATGAAAATGACAGAGTGAGGGGGTGGCATGAGTCTGTTCTAGAGAAACACGGAGTTAGGCGCAGTGTCAGTCACTTGACAACCGGGAATCCTAAGAAGTCTTCGGTTTGGAAACCGACTCCTCACATATGAGCGCTGTCAATCCATATAGTGGCTCAATTCGTACGAAACTTCGTTCCGGGAATCCTAAGAAGTCTTCGGTTTGGAAACCGACTCCTCACATATGAGCACTGTCAATCCATATAGTGGCTCAATTCGTACGAAACTTCGTTTAAAGCTTGCCGCAAGTTGATGGTAGGCTGAAACCGATTGCACAAAAAAAAAAAGTCTACATATAATTAGAATTCGAAAGAACTCCGTCAATGAATGTGGGGCCTACTCATTTATTTAATCTGAACCGTAATCGTGTAGCTTTCGTGGAGTAGGTACACCGTGTGAAAAATCATGCGAATTGATCGCATATATTTCAAAGGTACATAACTGTGGTGTAGTTTCTTGTACTAATGTCTAATCAGTCTAATTTTACTCATCACCGATTGACCCTATAAGTTGAAAAAATAAACGGCTCCGATCAGATCAACAGACATACAAGAGAATCTCAAATCTCTTGGGAGTAGAGGAGAGAGAAAAAAAAATGAGCTGTCAGCCTAGGCAAAAGTTTGTGGTGAATCTCATGTACCCATTTTGAATAACAAGAAGAGACATTGGTTAAGTGACCACCACCAAGACTTGTCTAATGTTTGGGCTTTGTGGGTAATGTACCTTATTGTATCATTCCTAATATTTTTGGTCCATCTGCGATTTTACACATGTCATGATCTTATGGAAATATGAATTTCAGATTCATGTTATGTGACTTGAAGGAAATTTTTTTGAAATTTGAATTCAAATTTGCTATCAATTCTTTAGGTTATTAAACTGAGGCCTTATTTCACTAACTCAAAAAAGTAAAAAAGTCAGCTTATTCCTAAAATCGAATCCACTCTCTCACAATACATCGTGAAAAGCCAAAAAATCAAAAAACTCTCTTAGCGGAACACCCCCTGAGTATGTTAAAAAAAAAAACACCGGTGCTGTTGTTTGACTTCAGAGTGTTTGGGAGCCCGTTGTTTTTCAGATTATTTCATATTTGAACGATAATCCTTGCATGAAAAAATAGAATTGTAATCAAAATTAGCAAACATGTTTCGAGGATATGTGGATATAATGTTTGAATTTATAATAACAATTCAAAAAGCTCGTTTGATATGATTTTTAGGTTCTCTAGTCTCCAGTTCATTCTTATAATGAATTTTGAGTAATTTGTGGGTTCTGATGCCGGAGCTATTTTTTCCAATTCTTTATTTTTGTATTTGATTTTGATTTTTTTTGGTTTTGTTGTATTTTTTGGACCCATGTGTCCGTTTCTTTTTTTTTGAGTTATCAATATATGTTTAAGTTTCCTAAAAACTATACTAAAATCCATATTGGACTAATGAAGTTCTCAAACACCTCTGAATTGCTCTAGCGACTTGCTCCGGCGTTCTTTATTTTCCTGCACTTTTTTTTGTTTTGGCCGGCCGTTAATTTTGTAGGTGGTTTTGGCCGGCCGTTAGTTTTGTAGGCGGTTTTGCAGCCATTAGTTTTGTAGGTGGTTTTGGCCGGCGGTTTCACGTCCTTGGTTTTTGTTTTGCCGATTTTGGTCGGTTGTTTTGTTTAATAATATTCTTTTACCTCTTTACCCAAAACAGCACCTCTGACCCGAAAAGAAAGTCATAAAAATCATAACAATTGTCCTTAGGGTAGTAGATAGTGTTAAAAACACATATTAATACCAAAAAATGTATTAAGCTCTTTGAGTATGTAACATCTGAGAAAAATGTATCGAAATTAAAGTTAGGTCATGACATGTATTTTAAGTTTCAAATGACTTTCCATTCCAACTCAAATTGTAGCTTTGGGAAAAGAAATGGCAGAGTGTTGGCCATTTTAAAAGCACATAGTTTCATGGGCCCCAAAGCTGAACTAGACCAAGTTTTAGTCACCAATTTGGGCCATTTTTTTTAGGAAAAGTTACTAGTTGTTAAAGGGGAGGGTAGGGTGGGGCTCGAACCTCATACTTCCTGCATGAGGCAATGACGCTAGGGGTGCAAACGAGCCGAGCCGAGCTGGATTTTATAGAGCTCGAGCTCGGCTCATTTAGTAAATGAGCCAAAAATCAAGCTCGAGCTCTTCTCATTCGTAAATGAGCCAAGTCAGTATAATTTTCTTAACGAGCCTTCCTAAACGAGCCGAGCTTATATAAACGAGTCAAACTTTTGTGAGTTGAGCAGAGTTTTACCGAGCTCGCTTCCTAAACAAGCCTAAAACTCGAGCTCGGCTCTATTACTAAATTGGCAAAGGCCTTGGGGTTGATTCCACGAGCTGCTTGCAAACACCCCAGTTTGTTTATAGCCCTTATCACGCCGTGCCAATTGCATTGGCACCCACTTTCACTTTCTCGGCCAATGGGCGAAGGCCTTTTTGGTCCATATTTTATACACTGATCCTGGGTTTAGGTCCTTGGGGTAGGGGGCTTATAGGCCCAATTTGAAGAATCCCCAATCCAGTCCATAAACCTAGTAATGGCTCCAGAGTATTGTACTTAAGGGCTGGGAACGAATAGACCTGCTCGAGAGCAGCTCCCGACTGCTTGGGTCGTTAGTTCCGTAAATGAGTTGAGTTCAACACTCAGCTTGCAAAAGTTTGGCACATTTGTGTAGGTTCGTTAAGCGGGCTCGGCTCGTTTACTAATAAGTTGAGCTTGAATTTTTGGCTCATTTACAAAATGAGCCGAACTCGAACACTAGTTAGCTCAACTTGGTTCGGCTTGTTTGCACCCCTAACTGTAACTCTAACTCATAGTTTTCATGGGCCCGCCTGAATGGAACATACTTGCAGCAGTGTATGGAAATCAACCACACGGATGAATAACATACTTAAGGGTATTTTTATGAAAATTTAGTGTCATTTCGGATCGTGAAAATGTAAAACATTGAAGAAAGAAGAACTGCAAGTGGTAGCTTGCTCATATGGTAGAGCTCTTGGATGCTCTACACTGCATCTCGAGATCAAGTCTCATTCCCCCTCCCCTTGTAATAGATTAGAAATGACGAATGACCCAAAAAAAAGAAGAAAGAAGAACTACATCACTTGCTTGCATAAATAAAAGAGGCGAGAAATTGTAAGAACGAATGAGAAGATGCACATTCAGTTATGCCTCAGTCCAAAGCATATTTAGATTTACAGCAACGGAGGCAAGAGTGAAGCGACCATCACCAGTTATCAGCTCAAAGAAGAATGTCAAATCATAAATACTACTCCTTTACATTTGGTTGGATGGAATGAAATGTAAATTGGAATGGAATTAAAAATGGAATGGAATCGGAGGAATTGAGATTGGAATAGTCATTCCTATTCCCATGTTTGGTTGTGGCTAGGAATCAATAACGGGAATGAAATTCTCATTTCAATTCCTACGTTCGGTATGCTAGACATTTCAATGAAATGGAATTGATAATAAAGCCATAGTATCCATAATAAGTTAAAAGCAGCAGCAAACCTTCACCAACATTTGAGCAAATATGAGAATTCCCACCACTTCAATTTTAACACCTAAAAGTAAACCTTCTTCTTGAAAAATAAAATAAAATAAAGGAAATTAAAATAAATACACCAAGTAGTTAACTCAGATCTCCCTTAAGCACAGACTTCACAAAATGTTCTTTCTCCTTGTCTTTCAAGGTAAAGAAACACTCGGATTCTCTCGTAGAATCCAGTCTCCAGCATTCTAGGATAGGGATTCAATTCAATAGTTCAATTTGTCATAAAGACGAACAAGTCGACTCATATAATAGAGAAATTAACAATAGAGGGGAACATAAAGGCAGCTTCTGCTTCATTAATGGAATCTTAAATTCAAAAACTAAAGCATCTGAAGTGGAGAAATCATCAAGTCTCACTGCAGCCAATACATAGATATTGAGGGAATTTGTTCACTTCGAATCACCGAATACAAATACAATTCAGGTCCATAGGGGAATTGCAATAGGGATACCTATAGAATTCATAAGCTGGGCCTGTGCCAACACAGTGTAAATTGGAAATGCAATGCATAAGAAACGTGGAAACGCTTTTCTTCCATTTTGGTAATGCATACACAAAATCAGCACCTGAATGATGTGCCAGTAGCAATTTTTAACTCATAAGCTGCAGGTATATTGTCGAAAAATTCAAGTTCCACAAGCGTATACATTACTTCCTATCATTTAAAAAAAAAAACAGCTACTTCCGTTTCTAATCATTTCCTCTTACATATCATAACTATTCCAATGACTTGGAACCAGAATTTGTTCTTAGCACTCAAGAAATTAGTTGATGAACTCCAGCTGCTAGTCTTTGGTAGTCTTCAATTATAATTATCAAAAGTCAAAACAGACATGCTATGCCCTCAAGGACCAGCTTCCTTCAATCATAATTATGCAGGGGTTTAACAGCCTTTCATTTCTATTAAATGCATCCTATGATAACCTAAAGTACATTGATCAATAGGAAAAACACACCAAATTATCAAAACAGAACTTAAAAAAACTCAAGTAGACAAGCAACTAGACCATGGCCATGAAGTGCTACCAAGGAAACTGAGATTAAGATGCAATAAAAGGCACAATACCTTTACCACATATGGTTTTCAGCGACCACCATATTTGTGTTTGGATCACATCCGAAGCCACTATTGCTCCCTTCATAGATCATATCATACACGGTAGTAGCATCTTTCTTAAATGTCTTGATCCTAGATTCGACGTACTGTTTAGCCTTTATCCCATGTCTATTACCCAAAAACACTTGCCAGTTGCCACCACATTCGCTCCATACATAGATATTACCCTTCTAAATGAACAAATCCTTTCTCCAGAATGTAATAAACAACGATCCAACCCACTTGTCACAATTACAATTAATTATTTATGAAAGTAAAATATATATTATTCTTATATTTTTGCGCAACCACACAAAAACAAAAACATGAAACATATACAATAATGGCTACAAATTTTACTCTTGTATCTTTTAAATTAAGTTAATTTTACTCAAAACTATAGTATCAAACAAAATACTCTGTGTGGGCTCCACAAGTAAATGTCGAGCTTCACGGCCCTATTCCACTAACTCAAAAAAACTAATTTATTTCTAAAACCGAGGCAGTCACTCTCACAAAACATCACATAAAAAGCTGTGAAAAAACAAAAAGCTAATAAGCTGGCTTAGTGGAACACCCCCATTTGTGTGGTAAAAAAATCTGCTCTAGGAATATTGAATAAAAACTCACTGAACCACCTACAAGAGATACTACACGCAGGAGTACAGAGAAAAACCTAGAGATAGAGAATCTAGAGAGAGAGGGGGGAAGGGAGTGAGAGTAGCAGACAAGACAAGAGGTGCTCTTCCGCCATATCCATTTCCGCCATTGTTGTACGGATAGTGAGTACATGTTTCTCTCCCTCTTATATATATATACACACACACAATAAATATCTAATAAGGGATCCCTTATATACTACGGTGCAGGATTTTTTGTTCGAGATCAAATTTCGATAATCCGAACAGTTAGATGTGTTTAAAACATGTTTTTAAGGTCCAACGCGAAGATTTGTCAAAAGAAAAAACCTGGAAGGGCTTGATCCGAGCATTTTTCGATAAAAATGTATATGTACGTTTTTATCGAAAAATGCTCGGATCAAGCCCTTTCGGGTATATTTTTTTTTTGACGAATCATCGCGTTGGACCTTAAAAACGCATTCTAAACACATCTAATGGTTCGGATCGTCGAAATTCGATCCCGAACAAAAAATCCCGCACGTAGCCTATATGAGGGAGCCCTTACTAGAACGAAAAATCCTTCAATATTCTAGCATCAATATCATCCAAATGTTCAAGCGTTTTCTTCTCCTAGCTAGTTAATAGCATTACAATAAGACTATCTATCATTCATCTTTTTCAATCTATGAAAAAGTCGTTGGTGTCAATTTTGGAGTAAAATTACCTTGTATTAACCAAATCTACTCTTTTAAAATCGTCACGAGTACAATTTTTTTTTGGGTAAGTGGTTTCTAACAACAGCCCCCATTAAAAAGAATACCATTGAAATATAGATACAGATTTTTGCACATACACAGAATCAATATTCACACATTTAGAGAGCCCAATGTTATATATATATATATATATATATAGGAGGCATTTCTAGTAAGGGCTCCCTCATATAGGCTGCGTGCGGGATTTTTCGTTCGGAATCGAATTTTGACAATCCGAACCGTTAGATGTGTTTAGAATACGTTTTTAAGTTCCAGAGCGAGGATTCGTCCAAAAAAAAAAAACCCGGAAGGGCTTGATCCGAGCATTTTTCGATAAAAACGTTTTAAACACATCTAACGGTTCAGATTATCGAAATTTGATCTTGAACAAAAAATCTCGCACCGTAGTATATAAGGGATCCCTTATTAGATATTTATTGTGTGTGTGTGTGTGTGTGTGTGTATGTATATATATATATAAGATATATATATAAGAGGGAAAGAAACATGTACTCACTATCCGTACAACAATGGCGGAAATGGATATGGCGGAAGAGCACCTCTTGTCTTGTCTGCTACTCTCACTCCCTTCCTCTCTCTCTCTAGATTCTCTCTCTAGGTTTTTCTCCGTACTCCTGCGTGTAGTATCTCAGGCTATATTTATAGGTGGTTCAGTGAGTTTTTATTCAATATTTTTGGAGCAGATTTTTTTACCACACAAATGGGGGTGTTCCACTAAGCCAGCTTATTGGCTTTTTGGCTTTTCACGGCTTTTTATGTGATGTATTGTGAGAGAGTGACTGCCTCGGTTTTAGAAATAAACTGATTTTTTTTTACTTTTTTGAGTTAGTGGAATAGGGCCGTGAAGCTCGACATTTACTTGTGGAGCCCACACAGAGTATTTTGTTTGATACTATAGTTTTGAGTAAAATTAACTTAATTTAAAAGATACAAGAGTAAAATTTGTAGCCATTATTGTATATGTTTCATGTTTTTGTTTTTGTGTGGTTGCGCAAAAATATAAGAATAATATATATTTTACTTTCATAAATAATTAATTGTAATTGTGACAAGTGGGTTGGATCGTTGTTTATTACATTCTGGAGAAAGGATTTGTTCCTTTAGAAGGGTAATATCTATGTACGGAGCGAATGTGGTGGCAACTGGCAAGTGTTTTTGGGTAATAGCCATGGTTTAGCCTTTATCCCTTTAGCAATACAATTGATGTGTTCCGCGTACAAACTACGCATCATCTTCACATGGAAAAAAGAAGAAATCAGTTGTATAAACTGGACCCTTTGCCTAGCTTTGAAAATTCCAACTACGATGTTACCTTCGGCACCCAAAACAGAAGGAAATAACAGAGCAAAACATTCAGCTACTGTAATGAACTTTCAAAATGATAAAATCGGATGAAGATCAGCGAGCGGAACACCAAATAGTCCAAGGTCATTTGTTTGGAACCCAGGCAAATTAACTTCAACTTATAAACTTCTATATACAGCTTACTTAAACAACACCAAATTTCTCTCAATCAAAACCCGAAACAATGAGGATCGCAACTTAGAAAATTGGTCTGTAGATTTTCGATCCTACTTTTATGCTTGGTTTTGAAGACATAACCAAGTCACTCCGTGAGTAACGTAAAACACGAGCAAAATGAACAACTTAGAAAATTGATCTAAAACCAAAACCCTAGAAAATCCATCGTATGTATAGAGAGAGAGAGAGAGAGAGAGAGAGAGAGAGAGAGAGAGAGAGATTACATACCAGCGAGAGAGGAGAGAGACGGTCTTCGATCGGGTACAGCGAGAGGGAGAGATAACTGTTGATCGGGGGGTTCAACGAGAGAGGAGAGAGGACTGTCGATCGGGATCAGGTCTCTTTTCTCGTGAGTCGTGTCTGGAATGGAATCACTCCTCTTTTTTAGCGGAATACCTATTCTCTTATTTGGATGAATAGTTATTCCTGTTGGAATACACTTTCCTTCATTTATTCATGAACCAAACACAGGAATAGATATTCCATTGGAATAATAATTCCATTCCGAAGTGGACCCCATCCAACCAAACGAGTTCTGCCTCAATTAAAATTCCAAAGCAGTGGGCGATTGACGTATGAGTAGCAATACGACATGAATAGAGCAGTAGCTGAAAGAAGCAACAACTAGCTAACATGTTTGAATTTTTTCAAGGACAGGATGAGCACAAGGAGACGACAATTATAAACAAATTGGATACAAATAGTAGAGCAGGAAACACGGCAAAAATAAAGAAAGGTGTTTTCAATAAATCATACGTTTTCAGATTTTTTAAAATAGTGATTAATACCAATGCCGTGCCTACAAACACCCAAACTGTTGGAAACCAACATTAATTTACCCAAACTGTTGGAAACCAACATTAATTTAGCACAAAAATAAAACTAACACTGTTTCTACATATTTAAGATGTGATTCATGAAAAGTACAAATCACGAGGCACATGTGACAGGTTTATTACAAATTCTAACCGATCGAATAAGTTCTTTACCTTACGGAGTGACAGCACACTGTGCCACCATACTTGTCTCAAGTGAGACGTGTGTCCCGTTAAATGGTATTATAAAAAATTACCATATATATCTTGGTGTGTTCCCAGCGTGTCTGACACCGATACAGCAACCACTTAAGGTGCGTCGTTGCTTCGTAGTATACAGATGCATACTAGATTCACTAAACTCATACATCAATCAAATTCATAAGGAGTTGTATGTGTCTCGAATAAGAGTAGATTTCCATGTCTAAGATGAATATCGTTTAACAACCACAAGCCACTTCTAAGCCAAATGTGGTTCTCAATGAAGAAAAAACGGAATGCTTTTTCAATTCAAAAGCTTTTAAACATAGCTCTACAAAAACAAGGTTAAAGGACTCATCTCAGAAAAGAAGACACAACATGTTAGCAGGTTAGTGGGTTGAAAGCTACTTCAATTACTAGGAGCTCCATAAGAAGAAGGTGGGGAACCTAAAGAAACATGTTGCATCACCAAGGACACTTGAAGAATAAAAAAGCCTATTAGCGAATAAAGTACACTCCTCTGACCTTGACGGAAAAAAATTCAGTTGCGAATCCACCACTTGATGCCCTAGGCCCTTTTTCCACACCACATTGATGTGGAGCCCAATATGAAGAACATGTACCCACCTCAATGTGTGGTAGAAAGGGTCTGGGGCAATACATGGCTGTTCCCAAGGCCACTGAATAATCCCTTGACCTAGACACAATATCTGCCCTCCAACTAATCACAGGTCGAATAACCACCTATGGCCATTCTATTTTCATGATACTGAGGCTATTGAAAATCAACACACAACAAGATCAATTATTGCCTACGGAAACCGTTGAATCAGAATCGACCATAAACCACCCATAGACCATAAACCAACCATGTGAAACCAAAATGATATGGCATTCAAGAGCAAGCTGAGGAAATAATACAACGAAATCAAGCATCTCAAAAAAATTGTACTGGCAATATCTAATGACTAATACAAATAAATATTTATAGGTCGCTAATAACAGGCATAAAATTCTATTCAGCCACTTCACAAATGGCTTAAGACAAGTAAAATGATCATACACTTGCAATTTTACTAGAGTAATGTTGCAACTTGCAAGATCCAATACACGATAAATGTTAGGATAACAAACAATAGGCATGTCTTCTATTTAGCCACCTTGGAAATGGATTGAAACGAGTAGTAAAGATCATACACCAGAAATTTTACCAGAGATGCCCTTCTCTTCATCCTCCACTCCGGCATCGTTCTCGCTATCAATGAGCTTAGAACCAGCAGAGTCACGCTGTAACGGAGCAGTGCTGGCAGCTCCAGTAACCGACTGCTGATAAAGAACACCTCCAGCTATCGTGAGGAGGAGGCAAACCAAACCAAAAGGACCCGCGTGTTTATCCCAAATCAAAACATTGATTAGAACGGTCAGAAACTTGTTAACAACACCGGTGACAGTAAAAGCTGTGGCAGAGATTGCCTTTCTGGCAGCGAATCCGAAGAAACTGATGAGCAACCCAAACACACACGAAAGTGACACTGCAGAAAATGCATCAAACTTAAACCAGTTCTCCGATCTTGATCCCACAGCAGTGAAAACATCGACATACTCTCCCGTAGCAATCCAAAAAAATGGAGCCATCATCAAAGACAACAAATTGTTGTAGAACACAAAACCCCAAGTGTTCAACCCGAGATTCATAACCATGTGTTTAATATAAACCATCTCACTCGTAATTGTGATCAAGTAAGCAAATGCCCACGAATATGCAGTGAGTGTAAAACCGGAATCCGTGGCAACATACCCGACAGCTCCGGCCAAAATAATGACCAAGGAAAGAAAGGTAAGCTTTGACGGACACGGCTGCTTTCTAAATGCGGTATCGGCAATGGCAACCAATAGGGGCGTAAGTGATCGGAACACTATGAATGTATCGACATTGGCATGCCGAAGAAGATTGGTGTTGGTGAAAATTGCAAGATAGAACACTACTGCCGCGGGAAGGAACTTCTTTGCGGTATCATATATGAACGGATCGTGGTGTAAAAAACCCAATTTGCCTAGAACCCACACACCTAGAGCTGAAGTTAAGTACTGCAAAGCAGTTAGAAGACCTGGGTAGTTAAATTTGGTAATGGCGAATTTGTTTATCACGGCAAGCAAACTAGAACAGAGAGCATAACCAACTACAAGACTGCTGGTTGCGTAGTACTGTTTCGATGCATCAAGTCGAATCGAAGCCATATCTTTATTCCCTCAAATTCAATGCTAGATGAAGTAAATCTGCACAATTTTTTTCACATTTCAATAAACAGATTCGACATTGCAAGTGATAGAATCATGGAATTCCATATAAATACAACACAATAAATGACTTCATTGCTAAGAGAAATGCACCAATCTGTTTGATTAGAAGCAAAAGCCACTAAACTATACAGAATCGGACTACAACACAAAAAGGGTATTGCAGGTGTCGAATCAAGACAAATATCACCACATTGGAACTCTAGGCAAATGTGCGAAATCTGCTCATATGAAAGTTGGTTATACTTAAATCAGTGCTAAAATAGAGAAAAGATTACACTAATTCCATATAATGATATATACCCTCGAATTTGTAATAAATCTATCCCCCCACTTGAAAGCGATACAAGTATGACATTTCACATGACTAGATCAACTAAGGCTATGTTTGGAAGTTGGGGAAAGAAAGAGAAAATCGCATACATTTGCATCAGAAGCCCATAAATTTCAGTGACTAGACTATAAATTCCTTGCTTGAAGAAATACATTGATCTGCTAAATTCCGCACGGTAATGCCGACTGCGGTGGTTAAAGGGCAGCCAAGAAATTCAAAATGTGATTACACTTTCAGACATCACTATGTACACTAACACACTTCTATCCATTTCCAAGTACTCTAACCAACTTCTAAACCTTAAGGCTGGGGTTAGAATTTTTCCTCGGTGGAAGAATGAGGCATTGCTAGATCAAAACACAGTCAAAGATGTGAAATTGAGCTGAAATTCGACTTGGGTATTACGTAAAAAGTGTTAAAAA
>JAXBDA010002044.1:0-46871 GCA_036023075.1 Gaultheria prostrata | reverse complement strand
ACCGGAGTGCCTGCACCCCCTCACCGGGGTGCGGCCGCGGCTCACCGCCACGGCGATCGTGGTGGTGGTGGTGCCCCTCCTCCTTTGGAAGGACCACTACCACCTTTCCTGTGAACAACTTGCATCAATTTTTTCCCCGAATCCTGTGCAACTCCTGAGCAACCCTGCTTACTCTGTGCACGTGTTTGCAACTGACGCATCTCCTTCCCAACTGAACATCCTATACCGCTTGTCCCATGTCTAACAGCAGCTCCACCTGTCATGACAGATCCCACAAGCTTGTATAGCCCACCAACTTTCTTCCCCAGCAGTAAATTCCGGCCTCCACCAGAAACCCGAAGTGCTCCGCTATCCGCCGAAAAACTACATCCTCTCTTATCAAGCTTCCCGAGAGATATCAAGTTTTTCTTTACCCCTGGCACGTGTCGTACTCCCACTACTTTCACAATTTTCCCACTCGGCACACGAAACTTCACTGTCCCCTTGCCAACAACCTGATTCATCGAACCGTTAGCCATCCGAACAAGACCTCCATCGCATGCCTCGTAATCCCAAAATTGTGACTTATCCCCGCAAACATGATTGGAGCACCCCGAATCTAGTACCCAATCTGATTTTCCCGCATCTGTAGCGTCTAACACTGCCAACGTATACTCATCATCGGATTCATGAACTGCCACTGCTGCTTCATTTGGTAGGTTCCCCATACACTCCGCCAGGTATTTCGGACAATACCGCTTAATATGCCCCTCTTTATGGCAATGATAGCAAGTGACTCCCTTCGACTGAGAACTGTTGCCACCTCCCTTCCACTTTCCCTTTTTCTTTGTTTGGTTCCTGCCTTTGTTACCGTCCGAATAGAGTGCATGTGACTTATCAACCCGTGCTTGCCCCATCTCATTCCTCCTCGCATCTTCGTTGAAGATAGCATCTTTAACCATAGCCATAGTCAACTTCCCATCTGGCGCTGAGTTGCTTAGGGAGACCACCAATGTCTCCCAATTATCCGGTAGAGAACTGAGCAATAAAAGAGTCTGCAACTCATCATCAAACTTCATCCCAACATTGGACAGCTGATTTACCAAACTCTGAAACTCATTGGAATGCCCGGCAACTGACTCACTACCCCGAAGCTTCAAATTCACTAGCCTCCTCGTCAATAACGCTTTATTCCTGGATGTTTTCGATTGATACATCTCCTCCAATTTCTGCCATAGAGGGTAAGCCTCTGTATCTTGCGCTACATGATGAATAACCTCATGTCCAACACACTGGCGCATCAAAGCTACTGCTTTCCTGTTATTCTCTTCCAATCCTCTGCCGTCGTCTCCTCTGGTTTGACCCCTTCTACTTCCAACGGTTCATATAACTCTCTCAAAGTAAGCATATCCTCCATCCGAGGCCTCCAAATTGCATAATTACTAGACGTTAAAAGAACCATAGCATTCATGTTGACCTCCGACATCTCCACAATCAAGAAAGTCACAAAAAACCAGCACTGGAAACTCCCACAGTTGATTTCAAAATACCACGGAACGTTTAAAGCAGTGAAATAAAACGTACCGTAAAAAACCGTAACAAATCTCCACAAATTGAGCCCGGGATTAGATCCAGAACGAAAAACCGAGTCGGGAACCGGTCTGAACCGGTGAAGAACCGGTCTAAAAGTGACTGAACCGGCCGCTGAAATGTTTCTGACAAAACCGGGTCTGAACCGCCCTGACAAACCCGGTCGAACAGCTGACAAACCCGGTCTGAACCGCTGACAAAACCTGGTCTGAACCTTTTGACCCCTTTTACCGGAACCTTTGACCCTTTTGAACCCTTTCCTGACCCGTTTGAACTGTTTGAACCTCTGACCCCGTACGGCCTGAACCTTTTGAACCTTGGACTGTCCCCGCTTACGTCAGCCCTAGCTCGTTGACGTCAGCCCTAGGCACTGATGACGTCAGCCCTAGCGTCTTCTTCCCGCCGTCGCGCGTGAAACACACGCCGCGAGTAGATCTCACTCGCCGGCGTTCAAATGGCGCGTGGAACCTCCTCCGGCGATGTTCCGACTTGCTCCGAGATTGTCTAGCCGAGACGAACACAACCCTATCCTCGAAATTTGTGTCCGACCTCGTTTGATCCCAAGCACAAACCATCGCCTCTGCCCGTCTGCGTTCAAACCGACCGTGTGTACTATTCCGGTGACCAAAACCGACCACCCACACACCGTTGTGATCGTCTCTGAGAGCCGCACCTGACCCACTGATCAAAAACAATTTTCGTCAACTGTTTTATCCGACCAGACCTTCGAAACGGTGCTCCAATGGCCTCCGAGTGATTATCCAACTGCTTTGCGCTATGTGGCGCTTCGAACCAAGCTCTGATACCAGTTTGTTATGCCAAACGCCACACCACAAGCACAAAAATAGTAAATCAAGCAAGAACAAGACCCACAAGTTTACGTGGTTCGGCCAAATCAGACCTACTTCCACGGGGAAGGGGATTTCACTATACTCCGGAGATAATTGTGATTACACACTCACTCTCTATCTCACCACAATGATTTCCTCACCGTTCTCTCGTGTATCTCTCTCACCTACTCACTGCCTCTTTTTTTTTTTATCACACCCAATAAACAAGACATAACGAGTATTTAAAGAGTTACAACGATTAAACCATAAACCCTCCCATTGGGCCTTAAGCCCACACGGCCCACACGGGGTGGACCCAACAGAAAATTGGGCCGTCTAAAACACTTTTGAACGGTCGAAATGAGCGTTTGGACACCACGTCATCCTTACCCTAAATGCACCCAAATTCTTCTCCAATAAGAGAAATCTATCAAGTTTTTTTCCTTTGACTTGTCAAGATGAATATCTATTATCGGACAAATAAATAGAAAGGTGAACCAAAAAGAATATTTTCTCAAACCATATTTTCTTCAACCCAATCGGAATGTAACTTTAGGGCAAAATATTATATCTTTCGTGAGTTGTGTTTTTATTTTTCAATCTTATTTATTTGGGGTTATTTGTAAGTTCATAAAGGGGTAAACATGAGGGAAAAGTAAAATGCATGGAAATATTGACGAACCCACGCCTCAAGCTTAAAAGTTACTTTACAAAAACAAATCATAATACCCAACTTTTTTGCCAATGATTTTGTAAGTCAAGAAAGTAGTACTGTTTTATTCTTTGGATAAAAATTGAAGTACTGTGTTAGGGGCACTGATATCAAAATCCACATGATATGAATGGAGAAAAACTTGTTTGGCCGGTGTTCTTTTTGCATGTGAAAAATGTACGTAAAACCAAATCTGAAACAGTTTCAACTTTCGCTGTCTCATTAATTTTTCATCTTATATGGGGTTGTTCGAGGACACCATATTTGATACAATACTAATCGGAGCCCCAAACTAGTAATCGGATCCGTTCAACTTGTTTAAAATATATTTTTAAGAATATTCCAAGGAGTTCAACTCATTCGAATATCGGTAAAGATTTAATCAACTTGATAATTCAGTTGTTATCTTGTCAAATTTAGGGACAAATGTCGATCAAGCCGTTATCGATATCGCTCATGACTTGGTATAGAGCTGTGTAGTGGTCGTAGTCGTAGTCGTAGTCTTGTTGTCGGCATTCTAAGCTAGAAGGAAGCAAGCAAATGAAGGGTCACATTACATGCCGACTACAAAAAGCAATGCTTCGTACACTCGACAAGTCACTTATGAATGTTGACTACTAAGTGAAAACCTTCCACTTAATAAGGGAAGGGGGGAGGGAAGCGTAACTTACCAAGCTTTATAAGGCCGATCAATATGTAAGCCGCTGGCGGAGAAAGCTTAAATATTCTTAAAAATATATTTTAAATAAATTGAACAGCTCTGATTATTTGTATGAGACTCTAAAATGGATAATTTATATTTATTGTGTCAAATCTTGTATCCCAGAACTGACCCTATATAATTGTTTCATTTAATTTGACATAGACTTTCATAGCACACCCATTGGTGGAGTAGACGAATATAGGAATGGCAACGGGGCGGGGCAGGTTTACATACCCGAACCGAAAATATAGTCCTGCCCTTGCCCCTGCCCCTAAACCCGATCGGGTAATGCATGGGTACCTCCGCCTGCCTCTGTCAGGTAACAGGTTTACTCGCCTGCCAGCCCCGCCCCGTCCCGCCCCTTTTTTTATAATATATATTAAGAAAATATGTTCTATGCTCCAAAATAAATTAGCACAAATAATAAAAGTTCTCAAATAACTAATATACAACTTAACTAAAATCTTAAAAAAATAAAAAATAATTAATACATAATGTGGTAGTTTAATTGTAAAAGTAAAAGCAAAGTGAATAAAAATACGATTTTATGCATATAAAAATTTCGGGGCGGGTTCGGGGCAGGAGCCGAACCCGGCCGAGTTTTCTCAATTCTCTCCCGACCCTGACCCGACAGCCAAAAACATTGACAAAACGGGTGGGGCGGGTTGTTGCCATCTCTACTTTCATAGCACACCAATTGGTGGAGTAGGGAATTAACATGGCGATTTTATTAACTATGACTTAATTACTAAAAATAAAATCGCAACGATAACGAGCTAAACATGGTAATTACTTGGCTTTTGATTTTATTTTTTGGACTGCCTCAGGATGCTCATCAGTCGAATGAGTATGAGCGATCAATTGAGTCAGTTACATGAGTCCGTTGTCAAACTAATCAAGACGAAATCCATCAGATGGGAAAAAATGCATCAACAGGATTTAAGTGGAATTAAACAACAATTATTTAATAGGTACTTAATTAATGGAGATTGCAAGGAGGGACATAGAGATAAAATTGATTCTCTTAAACCTTCCCCTGATGTCAATTAAAAAAAATGATTTTCAGAAAGAGGAAAGCAAAGAATCCCAGTTGTAAGTTTATCAAGTTTGTCATTTTCTTGAATTATATTTCTGAACACATGTGGCCTGGCTGTTAGATGCTTGCTGGTGGTGGATTACAAGAACAAAATGGCTGCAGATATAGGGCCACCTAATCATACGAATTGGAATAATATATCTCCCAACTGCTCCAATAGAGATAATCACAAAAATTTAGTTTCTTCTAATACTTATAATAGATTTGATAAATAAAAAATATATATATATTTTTTTATGAGAGATGCAAGTTCTTTAAAATATTACCATTGAATTTAAGGAAAGGCCAAAGAATTTAAAATGTTGCCGTCGTCTTTAAGGAAATGAGGACACGAGCAAGTGAATTGTAACTTATTTTCATCTTTAACTTACCAAAAAAAAAAAGGAAAAGTTATTTTCATCTTTAAAGACCTTTTTAAAATTTGTTGTTCCATTATTTTACTTTTTCTGATTTCTTCTGTAACGGATCGGAATATATGTATTTCAGATTAGAAATTATATATATTCAAAAATGAAATAAAAAAAACCAGAATTGTTCCAAACTTGACATTGATATTTCTTGACATTGATGTTTCTTTATGTACTCAAATAAAAAAAAATCAACCAGCAATTGACGCGCCTATTACCTCATTTGCTACGCCATTGCTCCACGCGCAAAGATTGACATTGATGTTTCAAATAATTTCACTTTCGCTGAGTTGAAAAAAAAAAAAAGTTTTCATAAAACTTAGATCACCCATTTGAGCTTCATGCATGTCGGTGGATTTCATAAATCATAGTGAGGTTTTATACTTATAAAAGACCTGCAGTTCAAAGAAATAAAAAAAGAAAAGGGTGTTTAACATAGTGTATGGGCCATATGTAATGAAATATCCCATCAGTGGATTATGTTCAGTCCAGCCCATTTATTAAATTCTAGGGGACTCATGCTTAAGAAGTTGGACCGAACTTCAGAAATACCCAATGAGCCGAATCACGAATTATCAGGACATCGCACGCACAAGTCTGTTTTTAGAGCGGTCGCAAGGAGTGACATTATTCCAAATTCATGGGGGCACTCCGGGGCCAACAATCCCTCCCTCACGATAACGCTCCCGCGACTCGAACCCATGACCTCATGGCTCTGATACCACTTGTCGGACCGTTTTTCCATCATCTCTCCTAAAACCAATTGGTGGTAGGAAGAGTTTCAATTAAGTCTTTTATGTAGGGCTGCTCAAAAAAACCGGTGAACCGTGAATCCGGTCCGAACCAAACGATCCGCATGTTTTGGATTTTAATCGTGGATTAATGGTCTGGACACGGATTCAAAAAATAAAAAACCGTGACTCGCGGTCCGGACACGGATTTTGATTTTGAAACCATGGATTAACCGATCCGGACCGTGAGATTTTTGTTATATATAATTTTTTTAAAAATAAATAAATATGTATAGATAAATAATTTTATCACTTCTATAAATATTGTCAATTTGGTATTTTGATATGAAGGGTTATATTGTTATCATCTATTAAATCTAGGAGTAAACTCTTATATAGAAGTTTCTGCCTTTATTTGTGCTTTTGTGAACTGGAACTATCTACTAGGATAAGTTTGTAGTCTTGATTTCTTGATTGGTTTCTATTTTTGCTAGTGCCTTTGTTTGTGCCTGTGTTTGTGAACTGAAACTATCTACGTACTAGTACAAGTTTGTAGTCTTGATTGCATTGGTTTCTATTTCAGTATTTCTGGTAGTGCATCTGTTACTTGATTTTCTTCATGTTATTGTAGGGTACGAACAACAGCAGAATTTGAAATTGAGTTGATTATGTTTTTTTTAGATTAAGTTGAAAATCTGTGGACAAATTTGGAACCGATCCGTGAGACTTTTGAATTGGACACGAATTTTATTTTCAAAAAATCGTGACTCGCGGATTAGGATTGGATATATGCCAATCTGGACCAATCCGAATCGTGAGCACCCCTACTTTTATAGCATTCAACATCGCACCCGCAAGTCTGTTTTTAGAGCGGTCGCAGGGAGTGATTAGAGTAAAATAGATAAAACATTATTTTAGCACTCTTTTTCTTTTTTATCAGATATTGTAGTACTCTACTAGTAACATTTCACATCCCATTGTGAAAAGCTAAAAAGTAGTAGTAAGAATGAGAGTGTTACAAAAGTTAAATAAAGAAACTACTATCGATGAAGAGAGAGTAAAAGAAAAAGCGGCGTTAATTAACTAATTTATGTTTTTTTTATTAATTAAAATGTAGTTTTTTAACATTATTCTCAAAATACGTGAAATCGTGTTTATGAAAAATGTTTTTTTAAAAAAATGCTTTAGTTATGACGGAGTAATAGAAAAATAGGTTAATCCAAATCTGCCATAAAACGTGTTTTCAAAGCACGCTTTTGCGTGGTCCATTTTCAAATTTTAAAAGATTTATGTTAAAAGTGTGTTTTGCAAACACGTTTTAGAAAGCGTGTTTTCAAAATACCATTTTATCGGGCTTGAACACATATTATCTCGTCTCTTTTGCTTTCTAAAAAAATCTTTCAAATAAAGTATCATGTTATAATTTTTAAATAAGAAACTAGAAACGGGACAAAAAAACACGCTAAGACACTTTTTCTTTCACTAATGTAAGGCCTATAGTATGACAAGCTAAGTAAGAAGCCACGACAAATGTAATTGAAGGGTTGGATCGCTCTGAGTGACTTGTCAAAATGAACATCAAACATTAATGGACGTGCTACCTTCTATGGTTACCCTTAAAAAAACATGATCGATCGATTTCTGCCCTTTTTTTTTTTTTTTCTGTATATGACATGACAGATCATTGGTTGAATAACCTATCAAATGCCAGTCATTTTGAACTAATTAATTTAAATGTGACACATCATTCAATCATGATATTTTGTTATTTAATATCTACACATCAGCATTAGCATTCTATTATTCTTCTCTTTGATTTAGGACACGCCATCTTGATTCTCACGCCTATTTGTTAATTATTGGCATGGTCAGCGACCGACGATGAGGAATTTTGACTCCAATGTTAGGCAAATCATTAACCAATCCATCCTACTCTTGAACCCTATATAAACTTCCATCCTTCTCGAAGACCAACGTAATAATCTTTTAGGCTGGTTTTTTCTTTCCAGTATGGGTTCTTGGACCTAGGAAGTATTCAGACCCTAGAACTTGCTCCTCTGTCTGCCATTATGATATAGGTAACTCACAATCAAGAAGTGTTATATAGAAATACCATAAGTTCTAAATTAATTTGTAGACAAATGACTTCTGTGATACTTTATTCATCTTGATTTGACCATTCTTTTGAATTCAACTGAACAACATTAGTAAGGGACCAATCTTAGATATATGAGTAAGGTTGTATTAAAGTTAAATAACACAGTATATATGAATAAAGCTGTATAAAAAAGCTGAAATATTAATAAATAAAGAAGATGAATAAGGCTATATCAATACTAATGTCAAATGTTGACTTGACCTTCCATTGGCTGACATTGAATGATTGATCAGAAACTTGCATTAAATCAATGTCGTTGTGTGGTCACGTGTCTTCCATGTTGTGCAGGAGCAATGGATTTCATTTGTTTTCATAGGGTATCGATAAGGTTAAATAAATGGTGTATAAAGCTGTATAAGGTTGACAAGTCAAGAGTTTGTATTTAATGGCAGTCACGATTAGGGTTTTTTGAACAATGTGAGGACATGTCAGTCATTGAACAGTGTAATGCAAACATATCCAGTCAGAGTCACGGGATGTAATTCAATGATCAGTAGGAACCCTACAAAAGATTGATGTCATTGTATGGTCACGTGTCTTGACAGGTTTAAAGGAGCATTGGAACCCTATAAAGGATGACATATATATGTCATTGTGTGATCACGTGTCTTTGCGTGTTTTTTGGTCCCATTTCTAATTTCTTGTTTAAAATTTTTAGTAGTGTTAGCCCAAAGGTTTCTATGGAATACCTTATTGATTTTGATGATAACACAACATGGATAATTGATATTGAAATATAATTAATATTTTGATATTCGATACTCATTTGAATATTTATTTTGTAAAATTTAATTGACGTACATAAAGAAATATTCTACATCAAATCCTATCTCCGATAGTCAAGATTTAAATTTTAAGGAGGAAGATTAAGGACAAATCTTCTCCTAATTTTTTATTGGCTATGAGGACCGCTATGGAAAGTGAACTTTGAATAAGGAGGAAGAATGAAGATTTACTTTGGCTTCAATAATATATCTCACGGTCACTTGCTTGGGAAAGTAGGAGATTGATTTCCTATGGAAGGAAACAAATTCAAATGATTACCAGATTTGCAAGATTATTTTCAAACGGCAGAAGAAATACACATTGACTTGCAAATTGGTGGCAAATAAATGGAAAGAAAATGATCATCACATGGGTATTGGTTTCCACGGCAGTTGTAGCAAAATGGAAGGCTTTATTATTGTCTTGAAATGGTTTCAATCAAGACCATATTGATCGGTCAATTTCCATATATCAAGAGGAGCCTTAAAAGTCCAATGTTGGATATATACACGGCCAAGGAGGAAAAAGAAAAAGGCAGGAGAGACCCACGAAATATTCTAAGGCATACGTACATGATCAATCCCTTCATACTCCATTATTCATCTTGATATCTATAAACTTGTGTGAGGGTTCTTGTTTTGATCTTTATTGTAAAATGGATTGTACACCCTTGTTCGTACTCTTGTGAGAAGTTATCTTTTGTGAGTGATTTTTGTGTGAGGAAAAATTACTCGGGTAGGTGTGACTAGCACCGGAGTCAAAACTAGTTGGGTTAGGTGTGACTAACACCGGAGTCAAAAATAGTTGGACCGATTGGCGATATTGCTTGTTGTAATGGTTTCTCTAGCACCCGTGAAGCTAGAAGGTGTTACTATTGGAGATAATGCAGCAAATCCCAAGTTGGACACTTGGGAAGTGGACTAGGCCGTGAAGTTGCGGACCGAACCACGATAAATCTCTGTGTTTGATTTCTCTATTCCCTTTACTCTTATTTGTTGTCATATATTATTGCATGTGTGCTTGAATCGATTTAATTTTATTTTTGGGTGTTGCGATTAGTTTTAAAATTCCGCATTTTACTTGTGATACACAATTCACCCCCCTCTTGTGTTGCTATCTGGGCCATCAAGTAGCATAATCTGTTGTTTGTGAAAGATTTTTTTTTAGAAAGCCAAAAGAGACGAGGGATAATGTATGTTTAAGCCAAAAGGTTGTTTCTTTTTCTTCCCGGGATAAAAATGTGCGTTGAAAACGCGCTTCCTAAAAACGTGATTGCAAAACACACTTTTAACATAAGTCCTTCAAATTTCAAAATGGACCAGATTAAACTCAAAAGCGTGTTTTGAAAACACGTTTTCTAAAAGAGTATTTTAGAAACACATTTTTAAGGTAGATTAGGAATAACTTAATTTTTTTGGTTAATCTGTCTTCACCAATGCAAAAAGCGTGTTTCGTAAACACGATTTCACATATTTTCAGAATAAAGTTAAACAAACTACCTTGGAGTTAATAAAGTTTAGAAAATATTTAAATTGGCTAATTGGCCCCCCTCGTCTCCTCCCTCCAAAAAACAACCCTTTTTTCCCCCTCGTCTCCAACTTCTCCCTCTTCGACGCCGCTACCCTGAACGCCACACCACGTGGATCGTCGATCTAATAATACCACCATCGATATGAGCTCTATAGCTGGTTGTCGCTAATTCGTGCCAGTGGGCATCACTCTCCATGTTCGCCTTTGTGTATTTGATCCAGCCAGCTCCACCTCTGGTTTTATTACCCCCTAAAGCAAAATAGGCACAATGAAAGAGCAATAAACCAAACTAGCCTACAAAAACGAAGCGGTCCCTCCATAACCGTTCTTGTTCTTCACTCGTCGTTGCTTTGATTCGTAACTGTTTCTTTTTTCGTTGGGGATCTGTTGTTGGTCCAGTTGATCGGTGATCGGAGTTGCTTGCATGTCTACATATTGATGTTGCCCCTTTGCTGTTTTGTCCTTTGATTTTGTTTCATGTCTGACATTTGGTTTAATCAATCAGATCTTTTTTGTTTTTTGGTCTCTTGTTGCATGTGTGTTTGATATTCCATCCGTCTTTTTTTAAATATCCACTATAGAAATACGTGCAATTTTAACCCACCCCCCAAACACACACACACACACACACACACACACAATATATATATATATATAATTATCTGTATAATTTTTAATTTGTTTTATACCAAATTATAGTGCTCATTGAGTACTTTAATTTGGTGCAAAAAAAATTAAAAATATTCTACGAAAGTATATTTTTTATCGTCTACAAATACACGTTTTTCAAAGGGGGCATTTGAAAAGGGACGGAGGGAGAACGTTTTGGTTGTCGAGCTAAGGCTTCGGCAATGGCTTGGTGCCTCGCATGTTTTTATTTTTAGTAATTTCATCTCCGATTGGGGTTTTCCGAGTGTTTTCTGTGCCCCCATTCAATCCTCATTTTGAATCCGATCGGCTCCTTTTTTCCAATCTTCCCCTCCTGGCTAATTGGATTTCACTTTGTCTTTTTTTGCTCCCTGGTGGGATCAGTAGGATTGGTCTCGCCTCTTAGGTATTCTTCCTTCTGTCCAATCCGATCGATCCCCCGCTCTGGTCTTTGTTTCGAATCCATTCAGCTTCTGTAAAGACCCGTAAAATTATATTTGTTTTTCCTAAATAACATTGGGGTAATGTGAGAAAATGTGCAAAATGCCAAAATTGACTAAGTGTTGAGAGGATTGGTGTTGTATGTGGTGTGAAGGTCATTTTGGTTTACACAACAAAGATTAGAACTTGTGGTGTGTTTTAATTAAAACATATGGGGTGTATGTGTGGTGAGAGAAGAGAGAGGCAAAAAGTTCATCTCCTCCCTCAAAATACCCATCCGGCTCTCTCCCTCACTCCTCCATAGCTCCTCAAACTTCTTTCCTCCACCAAATCAAGCCAAATCTCAACCTCCAAACTTAGTCCATTCACAAAAGCTTCACAAAATCTCGAGCTCTACGCGTTGGTGTGCTTATTTCACTCCGGGGTTTGAAGAACTTTTCTTGGATCTTGAAGCTTGGGTTAGGGTTTCACTTTTGGAAGGGTTTTCAAGCTCAATCTCAAGAGGTAGGGGAACCACTATCAATTTTTTATGTAAATTTGATGTATGTGTGCCTATTACCCTTGTCTTTGCTCATTTCATCTTTGTTCTTGTTCAACCACTTTGTGAGGAGATTTCTAGCCTTATCGATGTTGATCCACACTTGTTATATGAATTCCTAAGCTATCCCTAGCCAATTCACTTATTAACTAACTCAAATCATGCATAAGCCCTTGTTTGATTGAATTTGGTGGAGGAACTTTGTATGCCTTGTTTGTGCCATTGGAAATTTGGGGAAGGCTTGTAAATCAACTAAATTGATGAGGTATTGTGCTTATAGGTTGTTGTGCCATGTATTCATAGCCTAAAACGTCTATTCAAACCCTTGAATAAATCTTGAACCAAAACCCCATTGAATTCCCTTTGTTCGTGCGAAATTTTGGAGCAAAACCACTTTGGATCAATCCAAGGGAAGAGTGGATCAATCCACCTTGTTCCAAAAGGCCAACAGACTTTGGATATCGATCCACCCCTGCTGTGGATCGATCCATTTTGTTTTCTTGGCCATTTTGGCCTATTTTGACCCTTTTGGCATTCTTTCGCGCTATGTATGTGCTATATTAGTTCCAATCGACTTAAAATGCTTTGAGATCCTTGTCATGAGTGTAATTTGGTATATTTGAAGAGTCCTTAAATTCCCTCGGGTTTCGTGTTACGTGTTTGACACCTAACGACACTAGTTTGGTGATGACTGATCGAATTAGGGTTCTTAAGCGTCGGATTGAGTTGAGATTATGCATGGACACCTAAATGATAAAAACGAGCATGAAATGACGTTAATGAGTTAAATGAATGGCACGGGGCCCTAAAGGGTATGCCCGGAATGACACGGGACCTATATGGTATGCCCGGAGTATGATGAATGAAATGAATGATTGCGATACATGACATGAACGTTTCTTGTGGACACATGTGATGGAGCTAATATAGCACATACATAAAATGCTTTGAGATCCTTGTCATGAACATCCATCGCTCCATGTGATGTGTTGGTTACGTATTGGACACGATGGAGTGACACATGGTCTATATTAGCGATTATTGAACCTTGATGTTAGCCTCAAGGTTTACATTTTGATGATAACAAACTTATCTTAATTAGTCAAATGGGCTTTATTGAAGGAATATATTTTTTATTGGGCTGATTCGGTTATTAATTATCTAGGGAAGGATATTATAGAAATTCCACTCAAAGACCAAGGAGTTATGTGCAAGTTCACTCAAAGATCAAGGATGGTTGTGCAATTTCACTCAAAGAGATACTTCTGGGTTCAAAACAAAGACACACGGCTGATGAAATTCTCGATCGACGGAAATCACGTTTTGACAAAAAGGGAAACAAGATTGGCAGCAATGAAATTGAAGATTCAGAGGGAAAATTTTATCTCTATATCAAAGCTGAAGTGATTTGCCTTCCTCCATGGAAAAGGACCTTCCTTGTGGGGAAATTATACCATCATTATCTCCAATAATGCTCTCACGTGGAAATCTCAGATTTGGGAAATATGGTCCAGATTTTTTGTGAAGCTTAATTGAAGATTGAAGGAATCAAGAATGGAAAGAGAGGTGCCTTTGGTATCTAACGGTAAAAAGTTCTCCAACAGTCATAATTTTTTGAAGAATATAAACAGAGAGCGTCGTCAAGAAAGATATACATACACCAACTCTCGAAGAAAAATCAGTGAGCTATTACTTGCAAATCTGCTATACAAATTCAGTTCTTCATCTTGAAATTCTTTACACTAGATTGAGTGTTGTTTTGAGAGTTATTGTAAAAGGGATTTCACACCCTTGTTCATAGAAATTTTACTCCTTTTTGTGAGTGTTTTTTTTGGGAGAAAAAAAAAATCATTCGTGTTAGGTTTAACTAGCGCCAGATTCATAGCTAGTTGGAATCGATTCGGAGTAATCGCTTGGTGTAAAGGTTCTCTAGCACCTGCGAAGCTAGAGGTTTGTAACAGCTATTGGAGATAGTGCAGCAATTCCCGAGTAGGACACTTAGGGAGTGGAGTAGGCCGTGAAGTTGCGGACCGAACCACTATAAAATTCTTGTGTTTGATTTCTCTTTCCCTACTCCTTTATTTTGTGGTTTGCATATCTAGTTTACATCAGCAACTTGAACACATATTCACAGTAGAAGTCATCTGCATAATTAGTCGAAGGATTTCATAGTACTGCAGTTGATTATCTATTTCCTTGCTACAACATATTCTGATTGAGATTGCTTAATTTATTACATTCTGTCTAATCTTGTTCGCTGCTACAGTAGCTTGTCTGATCGTGTCTCGCATATAGTATTAAAATTCAGAATTATTGTTGTTGTCGCATTTTTTAGTGTGTAACCCAATTCACCCCCCCTCTTGGGTTGCTATCTGGGCCAACACTTGAGTTGTTCTTATGCCTTTCACATGATCCCACCGACCTTATTACATGATTTCTTTTCTTGTTGCATGTCATGAGCATCTCATTTCCATTTATAATTGATAGATGTTTTCCTATTGGGCTAGTGAGCTCACCCTTATAATTTTCAGGTACCCAGCATGGAGGCTCATGATTTGACATGCGAATGTGCATGCATGACTCCATTTTGAAAGCTCATTGGACGAGTTATTAGATGATCTTGGACTAATATTATTTTTTGAAAAGATGAACTCATAAATTGTAAATCTTTGCTTTAATTGAAGTTTGTAAAACCTTAATGGCTCATGTAATTATATTTGGGGATATGCTAGATACTTGACTTGCATTTGACTATCGTGATATATTGACTTTGACCGTGGATGGTGTTGACCTTCATGTGGATTATATATTATTATTTATGTTATGAAAATCAGGGCGTGACACATTTTATGGTTTCCCCCTCCTCGTCGGATTAGATTCTCCTTTGTCCATTTTCCTCCCTCGTCCGATTGGTCTCCCCTCTTCGGTTTTTCCCTTCCCCGTCCAATCTGATTGACTTTCGTTTACGGTTGCTCTATCTCATAGGTTGCCTATTGTCGGTTGCTATTTTTTTTCTTTTCCCTTTGAGCTCGTCATTGTCAATGCAGTGCTTTTGTCAAAACCTTTACAGATGCATGCTGTGTTGCGTGTGCTTTCCGTTATGTTTTGCATTTATTTTTATTTTGTTTTGGGGCCATGCCGCGATGGTTATGGATTGATGGTACTTGTGGTTGGGATCCAGCTTAACGTTTGAGGGATTGATTAGTGCTGGCGCTCGATTGTTCATAGTTTGTGTGAGAGTTTGTTGGATGGTGGTTTTGGGAAAGGGGTGAATAGATGATTTTAGGTAGCTTCTGTGATGGGCGAATAAGCAAAGGAATCAATCAGTCACTGGCAGTTGATTATGGCATGCTTCTTCAGCAATTTCAATTCAATAACCACAGTTGCGTTTCTTTCCAACAGTTTCTCCGCCGATTTCTAGAATGTTGTAGTTGCCCTCGGTCATCTAGTTGCATGATGTTTATCCATGCATGCAATGCTCTCTACCTAAGGTGCTTAAGTCACTTGATTTGTATTGTTAGTTTTTGTATGGGAGTCTCTGTAAGAACTCAGAAATTCATGAAAAATTATCGAATTAAAGTTAAGGAATTTTATGAAATTATAGTTTGGAAATTGAGAGTGGGTTAATGTGTTATACCGCGTGACATTGGGGAATATAGAAGTACATAAGTGATGTGACGGGTGTGTAGTGTAATAACTGAAATGGGAGTATATGATAAGTGAGAGAAGAGAGAAAATTTATTTCCCTCCCCTCTTGCTAGCCGGCCACCACCACCACTCTCTTTCTCTAAAATTGTCTCCAAAACTCTCTCAAATTCACCTCCCACACTTGAACAAATCATAGATCCATACTCCTACATGTTTGTTCAAGCTATTTTGAAGTCCGATTTGCGTTCATTCTCACTTGGAGGAGCTAAAATATGGGTTTCATGATTGGAGCTAGGGTTTCCTTTGTGGCTTGTTCCTTGTTGTTTGGAGCTAATCTTTGAGGTAAGGGTTGATCTTTACCATCTCTAAGCGTTAGTGCCATGTTTTAATGCATTTCCTTCACATATTTCATGTTCAAAGTGCTTTGGTTGAAATCTCACACCTAAGGTGAAAATCTGTCAAAAATATGCTTGAAGTGAGTGTGTATCGATACCTAGTAACCTTGGTATCGATACACATTCTTCTGTTCAATTCCTGATGAACCTGTATCAATACACACTGGTTCCGACACCAAAAATTTATTTTTGATCCCGGTTGTTTTGTTTAGCTGTGTACTTGATGTTACCATTCTTTACATCTCATTACTTGTTGAAATGCTCCTTTCTAGCCTATCCATGTATGATTAGTGACTTTCTTGATTCCCGAGATTAAAGTACCCATCCTTGCACACTTGACACCTGATTTTGGACTAAAATGGACAATGTTGGATAAAGACACATGAAAGACCATTGGGGGACATGAAATGCTATAAAATGGAAAACGTTGAATTTGAAAATTGTTTTGTGAATTACTCGGGCCACTGTTTGGTGAGTCCCGAGGCATGGGTTACGAGGCCCGTGAATCTCAGCAGGGGTTACGAGGCCCACAAATCTAGGCAAAGGGCAACAAGGTCCTAGGGAGACGTCCCGAATGCTCGATTAGGATCACGAGGCCCAAAATACGCGGCATGGGCTACAGGACCCAAAATTCTCAACTGTGACACCCCAATTTGGAAATCCCCGGACATCTTTAAATTCCTCGATGATGAAAAGAACGCCCGGGAAACATCTTGGAACAATACCCTTAAGCCGTGGTCGGATGGTTCCCAAATCAAAATGTGTCTCAGAAGCTTTGGAATAATGCTCTTTGTACCCAAAACCCAAGGAAAATCTATTCAACACAAACTGTACCCTACACCATCTTCTATTACATTAGAAACCCTCTTTATCGATATATAATATGTCTCAATCTGTTTTGAAATGAGGGAGATATGATGACTTTACCAAAAAGACTCTTTTTTTACCACCTGAGGGTAAAATCGTCATAACATTTGATGTACAAATTATTTTCCTTCCAAACTACTTGGGTTAGAAAGTATACTTAACGAGTTTTCCAACGGTACCAACCACGCGCAAAACGGAGTTCGGTAGCACCCGGGGAGGCCCTGCGAAGTTTGGCCTTTTAACAATGCCGCGCGGGACACACAATTGTGCCGCACGGTAGATGTTAAGTGTGTCGTACAGTACACTTTTGAAAAATTTGAAATTTTTTCCACTTCCACCGTACGGTGAACATAGTTGCACAGCATGGTACACTTAGTTGTACCGTACGGCACACTTTGGTTGTCAAATCTGGTTCTCACCCACCAGCTCGTTTCTTTGGCAATCATGGCACGGTTTCATCATAGTTTCTTGCAAGCCTCAAAAGGCTAACGACAGCCGGCTATTGTGTGACAATCTCGTTGACATGAGGAATCTCGTTTGCGTACGAGGCAATCGGTTTCTCGCCTATAAAAATCGAGCCATGCTTGGGTTGAAGAAGATCGAAAAATTCCAACAGATAGAAAGCCTTGAAACCTCTCTGAGCTCTGGCAAAACTCCATCCATATCATAATCCATCCATTACTACTATTAATCCTCTCCAAAAATCATTTCTAAACTCTACTCCAGAAAACCCAAATTCGTTACTCAAAATTTCCATTACCATTTTTAGTCGTCTTCAACCTTGACGATTCCTGAACTGGCGGCCTCTTTGCTACATTGAAGTTAAAGGCCGTAGTGCAAGGAGGGTAAATCCGAGGTGCTTGAAGGGTATTTGTTCCAAAAGCCATCCCGAAGGTAAAAATTTTGATTCGTCACCAAAGTTCATAACTTTGGTGCTCTGAGGGGTAATCCTCAAATTTATTCTCTTTGATCCATTTCTATCTTAAATGAAGGATTTTTCATCAAATAAACCTCCATTTGAAAACTATTTTTCATTTCCATGTTTTCTGTCAAAAACTAAAATTTTCAAATATTTCATTAGCCGAATGTGTCGTGCGGCACACATAGCTGTACCGTGCGGTACAATTGGCTAAAATTGAATCTGATGCTCTTTTTTTTTTATGTCTTGTACCCTGTTTTCTAGTTAGTATATTTTTCTATTATTATTCGTTCGTTTACTTGTTTACGTGAATAAAGTTTGGTAATAAAAAGTTTCCTAAAAATCCCACAAATATTAAGTAAACACCGAATATTTTTTCGGGCGAGTCGGTTGTCATTATTTTTAAATAAAACATTCCCCTCTTGTAACCTAGCTCCTGAACCCAAAAATCTTTATTTTTCGCAGATCAAAACCTTTTTCAGTGGCACGAGAGTCATTATTTTTCTAAACGGTTTCTCGGGTACCAAATCCTTTTTCAAATAAAACCCGAGCGGCGACTCTAAAATTTCTTTTTCCCAAAATCACCTCTTTTTCAAAACAAATACAAAAAGTGGTCCCCGTCCACATCAGCTTTTTGAGTAAAAATGGTTGTGAATGGGAAAATGAGATGGTTGACTAATGATTATGGACACTTGTGGTTGGTTTTGAGAAGTTTCATTAAAACAAATGACGATTTATGTTTTGACAATACACAATAGATTGCCGTGTCTTCATCAAGCTTGTTAAAACGATAACCTCATTTGTTCATGCTCATCACATGCATTTTCATTTAGAGTTTGTAGATAAACCTCTACAGGGTTAGTGTAGCTCGCCCTAACAATTTCAGGTACCTCGCATGGAGCATGAGTTGCTTGCTTGGAGTGAATGATTGGAATTGAAAGGCATACATTGGAAGAGTTATTATTTTGTCTCACGAATTCTATTTTTGGTAGATAAAGTTGTAACTCTTTTCTTTTGCCTCACCTTTTGACGTTGGAATTGTAATAATTGTAAGTACTTTGAATTATGTATTTAATATGGGGTATGGGTACCCAACTAGACCATGTGAGGAGAATTTGGATATTTATGGATGAAGTATATTGTTAATATGTTTAGAAATGTATGTGTGGACGACGCCAGTTTTGTTTTTGAAAAGACGATTTTGGGAAAAAGAAATTTAGAGTCGCCACATGGGATTTAATTTTTGAAAATGTTTGATAACCGAGAAACCGTTTTAAGAAAAATAATGATTCTCGTGCCGCTGAAAAAGGTTTTGGTCTGCGAAAAATAGAGATTTTGGATTCGGGAGCCATGTTACGAACGGGGAAGGTTTTGTTTGAAAAAGCACTCCGTTCGCCCGGAAAATATCCTGTCTCTACTGAATATTTGTGGGATTTTCGGAAAACTTTTTATTGCAAAACTTTAATCATATAACAAATGAATAATCAATATAGTAATAAAAAGAAATAAGAGGACGTAATGGTAATAACATGGAAATAGAGGGAGTTAATTGCAATAAAGTAACTACGAGTATACAGAAACAGAGTACGAGCTAGGAAAAACAGAGCACAAAAATGATAATCTTCCAAGTGTGTCGTACGACACATTCAAATGAACCGCATGGTGGAAGCAAATGTGCCGCACGGCTGTAGACACCCCAATTTTTGATGACTCGTGCATCCCTGGTGATGAAAAAGAACACGGAATATACCTCAGAACAGTCCCTTGGATCAAACTGACCAAAATCCCAAAACCACCTGAACTGTACGACCCCATGCTTGAGACTGTACGGCTCAAAATTCTACCTATACCTTGCGGTGTAGCCATGTGCATCGTGCGGTTTACTTCAAGCACCATGTGGCATTATATGTCACATCCGAGGTTCGCGGGTTGCTCCCAGCAGCTCAGAGCGATGGCGTAGCACGTCAAGTACCTACCCGTAGCTTGACTTCTCGGCGTACGAATCTTGTTTAACTTGTAAGATCGTTCAGAACTCATCTCTATAAAAAACCAAAGGCCATCCAAATGATGGGACTTAGGAGACCAAAGACAAAATTTTAAAAAGCCCAGAAACTCTCCCAAAATTCCATCACACTCTTTCAAAAATTTCCTAAATCCACCATCGTCGTTCCAAAACCACACTGAAACCAAATTCAAAACCCAAACCCGAAAGCTATAAACCCAAGTGTTCGATCCAGAGGGGTATTTCAGAGGTATATTAGTAACATTTTTATCAACATTATTGTTCTTGAGGGGAGTTTTGCTGGGTTTAGGAGAGGTTTTATACCTCCTCCGAATCCAGCAAGTTCGAATTTCAACAAATAGGATAACCTAAGGGTTGTTCATGCCTCTGGAGCAATGCCACGGACACATTCGATGTGTTTTGTGACATTCGTGTAATCGAGGTACATTCCAAAACCATTCAAAGGATTTTTGGTTGAAAAATAATGATTTTACATCAACAAAACGAAAGCCATTTTCAGTTTGCCGAAAGAAATGTTTTTGAAAACATAAAAGAATATCGGCACCGTACGGCATTGATACGGCCCTGCGCGGTTTAATCTGGGATGCCGTACGGCATCAGTGGCAAATGATTTTCAAAATGCTCTGTTTTCCGGATTGATGCTTTGTTTTCTTTAAAACTTACAAAGGTTTTATTACACTTTCCCTCTTTAGCTTTTAATTCCTGCTATCATGTCCCTCTCTTTTATTATTTTATGTCAATTTGTGTATTATGTGATTTATCATTTTTATCTGCCTCTTTAAATGCATATTTTCCTTTCATTTATATAAATCGTTTATGTGAACTAAGTTTTCAATAAAATACTTTCATAAAAAAATCCCACAAATATTTAGTAAAGACCGGAAAATTCCGGGCACGCGGGGTGCATTTTTTAAACAAAACCTTCCCCGCGGATAACCTGGCTCCCGAACCCAAATCTCTATTTTTCGCAGACCAAACCCTTTTTTTTTAGCGGCACAAGAGTCACATTATTTTTCTAAACGGTTCCTCGGGTACCTAACATTTTCTAAAAATTAAACCCCGGGTGGCGACTCTAAAATTTTCTTCTTTCCCTAAGTTCGCCTCTTCTTTTCAAAACAAAAGCGTGGGCCAGATTCCCGACGTCCACAACGGCACTGTTGCTTCTGAAAAAAAATTTTAAAAAAATTATTTTTCAGCAAAAGCTTTATTTAAAGAAAAGAAAAACCTTTTTGATTATGAGGATGAACTAAAATAGTGAAAATGAGGGAAATATATCTCCTGTCAATGGTTATATCACACGATAATGAAGAATATCATGTAATATATACCCGAGAGATTGTAATTTGCTGAAACATGGTTATCCAAACTCAAGGAAGGGTACTAGAACCCACCTCGAGCCAGGAAACACCCCTCAAAACATCAAAAATTCTTAAATTTTGGCTAAGAAATGTGGTTTTAAACCTTCAGAGCAAACCTTTTGGAATCGAAACGCTACGGACCGTGTAACTCGGGAAACTTATGGACTCTGGGTTTCTCCGGAATGGGTTTTTCGAGTGAGATTTTGGAAGTAGTATACATTGAACAGAGTTTTGACAGAGGTTTGGAAGAGAATACTCAGAATAGAGGAAGAGCTTTGATGGAGGTTTTTCTCTCTCTGGAGGTTCTTCTCTGGAATTTTTCCCGATCCGTAACTAGTGAGGAGCTCGGACTCTTATAGGCGGGAAGTCAATGAGGAAATCACGCAAAAAGATTTGAAACAATAATGAGATTCGCGAATATATTCGCTGTAAAAACTGAGTTGTTGGGCGTTGCAGATTTCCAGATTTGACAAGCAAAGTGTGCTTTACGGCACACTTAGTTGTACCGTGCGGTACAACCAAGTTCACCGCACGGTGGAGTTGGCAAAAAAGATAAAATTTTCAAAAGTGTACCGTACGGCACAATTGTGTGTCCCGCGCGGCACATTTAACATGTCAAACTTCGCGGGGCCGCCCCGGGTGCTACCGAACTCCGTTTTGCGCGTAATTGGTACCGTTGGAAAGCTTGTTAAGTCTAATTTCTAACCCAAGTGGTTTGGAAACAAAATAATTTGTACATCAAAATCTATGATGATTTTATCCTCAGGTGGTCGGAAAAAGAGTCGTTTTGGTAAAATCCTCGCATCTCCCTCATTCAAAATGGATTGAGACATCTTATATATCAATAAAGAGGGTTTTTACTGTACTAAAAGATGGTGTAGAGTAGGGTTGGTGTTGAAGAGATTTCCTGGGGTTTTTGTACAAAGAACAATGTTTCAAAGCTTCCGAGGCACATTTTGACTTCTATTATTATTGGGGAGCCGCCCGGCCACGACTTTGAGGATATTTGGGAGGTCCAAATTGGGGTGTCTATAGTATGATTTTAATATGTTGAAAATCGAGGGCGTGACAGTCTCGTCAGTAGTGGAACTATCGTGATACTGCTCATCGGTATTTTGCATGCAAATCTTCGACATCTGACCTCCAATTAATTTATCGTTCGATGTATTCTTCTTTTGATTTGGTCACGTTATTCGTCTTTCTTGTATGCATTATATTCTTTTAGTTGTATTTGTTTAACCTCGGTAGGCTTAATATCTTTTATCAATAAAGTTCTTACTTCCTCAACAAAAAAAAAAACTAAATAAAAATGTGGAATTATTAAAAGAAAAATATAGAGAATAAAGTTAAAATAAAGTGAAATTATTACTAATGGAATAAACAATATAGAAAATAGAGTGAAAGAAAAATTCAAATTCAATATTTTCCTTTCTTTTTCCTTCCTAGGTCAATTAGCATCCTGTACAATTATAGTCAAAATTTTGGAGTCTCGACTCTGGAGTGAACTGAAGAGAAATAAAATTAAATGAGTGTTAAATTCAATAACATAAGTCATCTAGTCCCTAATCATTAAGGGTATGGGCGGAGGATGATTGGAGACAGATCTAACCTTTGGCAATATTTGCACAAAGTGGCTGCTCTCAGAATACTACCAAAACAGTGCCCCCCTAAACCTACCAAGGAGCTATAGGAACGTTTTAGAACTAGAGAAATAAAAATAAAAAGGAGAGAACAAAAATAAAAATTTGTATTTATTCCTTTCTCTATTGTAAGAGAAATAGCCAAATAGGATAATTCTTTATTCCTATTTTTATCGTTTTCTTTATTTGTTGGTTTCTCAGTATTTCTTATTGATTTTTTCTCATACAGAATATATTTCGAAGAGTTTTCATATTTGTAACATTTTCGTTCTTCTGTTTTTAAGATTTATATTTAGATCCAACACTAGAAAAACATGCACGTCTAGGTCCAGACCGTCTAGTCCAGATGAACATAACTTCCCACCATGCACCAGTGGCGACTTCAGGAATTTTCGTCAGTGGTGGCATTAATCAATATTATGAAAAATTTGCTTGTATTGTAATCCATCCGTCCCAATTTATTAGTCCTTTTGGGAGTTTGTGTCACTTTTCAATTGATTATATCTCGTAATTTACATTATTTTACATGATTTTGAAAATATTGTCTTATAAAACTAATTGATATTTATCAAACAAAATTCATATTAAATATAAAATTCATATTGAAGTATTTTTTTATCTAGTTAAAATAGAACAAGGGACAAAAAATTGGGAACGGAAGGAGTAGATGTAAAACCCTCAAAAAATGGTTATTAGGAGTACTATGAAAGACATTTTGTAAAGAAAAATGCAAGTACAACAAAGTTTTTTTTTTTTATCAATCGTTGGCTATACTCTGCATAAGTGCATATACACAAACAAAGGACATACACCAAAGGAAGTCGTACAAGGAATAGGATTTCTAACTCTATGATAGGCTGCTAGCTAGCCTTTAGTCTGCACATTTTAGCTTCTAGTAGGCTTCATACTTGTACAGTCTCCAGACTCTGCACTTGCCTTACCCTTGTGGGTTCATTTAAGTTTAGGAAGTGGTGTCATGACACTATTGGCTTACCGGAAAAAGGTACAAACATATTCGGTAATTCTTGGAAATTTTTAATCGAGTGGGTTCAATTGACACCTCTGAGTCTAACAATACATTGGCGTCGCCCCAGACCAGTGCGGTGAATCTTGTACCGTACCAGTTGATATTGGGTGATACATACCTTACCGACAATGAAATGGTACACATATCTTGGTGCTTCATACTGGCCAAAAAATATCGGGCATACCCAGATCTAGGCCGATACCAAAATACTTGTGTAATTTTTTCTCTTGCTATAAATTGACTTAAACTTTAAGATAACTTAACAAAACTTAGAGTCCATAGAATTTTGATGGGTCCTTCTACTTCTATTGACAGCCCACTGAGCCGATAATGAGCAAGGAAAAAGATTAAAAAAAAAACACACTTACACTTTTTAATTTAGTTTCACACATTTTTATACACTTTTCACACACTCTAGTGGACTGATTTTAGAATTTTCAAAAGAAATTTTCCCTTAAACTATCACTCATTTCTCTACTTCGTACTTGAACTTTCAAAATCCTGTAAATGGTCCCTGAACTACTACCCTTGAAGTGCATGTGGTCCTTGTGTTAACTGTCCGTTAGTTTCTTGGACGGAAACTCAAATGTGTGCGCATCACACCTGATTAAAGTCCCAAAACGAAGGGTAAAAGGGCCATTCCCTTCACCAGTCTCCCCATTCGATCAGATTGAGAGACGAAACAGATTATCAGAAGAAAAAAAGACGGAACAGAGGGATTCAGAGAGAGAGAGAGAGTGAGACGACGAAGATTGTGGGCAGATCAAGATCAGAACGAAAGGTGGGTTGTAGAGATAGAGAGAATAGCTATGCGACGGTGGCCAAACGGCTGCAAAAACCGGCCGCCGCCAACGGTAATCTGTGGAAGAGGACATCTGGTGGCTTCAACAAATTCATTTACCGAATAAGCTTTGTGTTCAACCAATTACTACTGTATGATACTTTTCATGGGAGTGAGGTGAGACTCCAGGTAACATTACCATCAGAGGAAGTACACTGTTGTAAATGGATTCAAAAGACAACCAATCACTACTCCTAAATTTTTATTTCCTTCTTTTGCTGGGAAACCAATTGCAATACAAAAGACAGTCTATTGTGTGTGGGGGGTTTATTCCTGCTGCTTTTCTTTCTTCTTCTTTTTTTTGTTATTGCTTTAGAAATTATCAGCTGACCATTCATGTTATGCATACAATATTTCGCATCCACAGGTGTAAAGAAGACAGAGGATGTGTACAAAGATGAATTAGTCAAATGGTGTTTGGTGACGGGGAGAGAGAGTGTGTGTGTGTGTGTGTTTTGAGGCTCTATTTTTTTCCCTCGCACACCAGATGGTGTTTGGTGAAGGGGTTGACCCTTTTATCCTTTGTTAATAGAAAGAACTAACGGAGAGTTAACACAAGGACCCCATGCACTTCAAGGGTGATAGTTTAGGGACCATTTAAAGGATTTTGAAAGTTCAGATACGAAATAGAGAAATGGGTGATAGTTTAAGGGGTGTTTCGAAAAACCTCTTTTCAAAAAAACAGGGAGATACGTGACCAAAAGGATTTGTACTTTAATGAAAAATTGGACATGTTATAAGTCCAACAATTAGAACTGTGTTATAAAATTAAGTAAATAATAAAAGAACTTTGCATAAAAGTAATACAAATATTGAACACAAAATATATATGAAATCAGTTCTTCGAGAACTATTAGGACTGATCATATTTTCATTACCTTTCTGTCTGATTCTTTTCTTTCTGTTCTCAGTGTATCTTCTGAATGTCTATATACAAATTTATATAGACAATGGAATGGGAGACAACCTCATAAATATGACATAACTATGAATACTATTACAACCATTATTGTTATCTGCATTACTATGCAACTAAAGACTAAATGGGAAAAATTCAATGGTCAGACAATAGATATTTCATAACAAATAGGAAAATATTTTCATTTTATTGAGTAAAATAGATGTACATAGATATTTAAATGCGAATAAAATGAATAATTCTAATCATTAAAGCGGACCCGATTAATCACATCCTCAATGAAGGTGAACAAAGCCATCAGCCATGGAGGATCAAAATTGCTCTCTTCCCCAGCTTCCAAATGGAATTTTTAAATTTTTTTGGTTAAAAAATAAAAAACAAAAGTCAATGTTCCATTTAAAATAAAAATACTCCTACTAGTAATAAACAGAAAGTCAATTGGGTTCCTCTGGAATTTCTCTATTTAATTCTGTACGTCAACCTTTCTCTATCCCTTGAATTTCACAACTTCCAACGACCAAAAAGGATGTATGAACAGACAGAGAATTGAGAGTTGAACAAATTCCTTTATAAATGGTCTTCCAATCCTCCTGAATATCAGAATATGAACAAGAAAGCCCTTGCCATTTTGTTGAGAACCAGAATGAGACCTCTCTCCCCTGCATCCTCCGTAAGCTCTCTCTCTCTCTCCGTCTTCCCTGTTCAATTTTTATCGATTTTTAGGGCGCGATGAAATTCCGTTAAGCAGAAAATAGAAATCATGTTGTAGAATTCAAATATTCGGTTACTAAATTGTTTCGATCCACTTGATCAATTTATAAAGTTCTGACATAGGATTAGTAGAATTTGATTGTGTTTCTGTAATTCTAAGCTCTAAAGCCAGATGATTTGCACAGAACTACCAAACAAGGTCTGTTCATATACATGCGTTTGAACTACTGTGAAGTGATTTAGCATAACATGAATAGGTTGGGGAGAAATCTTGTTACACACCTCCACACCATAAGCAAAGTTATGAGATTTCTTGGAATTGTTACAATCATTCGCGGTGTAGTTACGGACGTGTGTGTCAAGGGCGGAGTCACAGTGTAGCAAGAAGTGACCCCACTTGTCTTGTAAAATTTCTCAAATGTAGGTATTAGCACGGGTTTAACCCCACAGATGTTAAAAATTATCCCCAAAAACCTACTCCTAACATTTGTTGTTGTTTTTCCAAACATTGGTTAGGTGTACAAATTATACAATCCTAGCTCCGTCCCTGGTGCGTGTCATAAATAAACATGGTTATGATTGTTGTGTTTTTTTTTTAATTTTATTTTATGTGGCATTGTGGTAGGAAAAGTTGTGTTTTGTCATGATATTTTGTGTTGTTAGTTATGAACCATTGTGGTGTAGTAATAAAATGCCACACGATAGGAACCTTTTTAGGGGTATGCATAGGAGCCTTTTTCTCTGATCTGAATTTATAGTAAGTTTCTGATTTGATTCCAACAGAGCAAAATTAGTCAAATGCAGCTTTCTCCTGGGGAAGGTAACAAATTATCTACTCAGAATACCAGTGTCTCGACTAACACTGAGAGGTCTTTCTCTCTCTTGCACAGGAACTCTCTTTATATGTATGTTATAGAATTTATGTTCTTACACGAAAAGGTGCTTTTCAGAGAATTTGAGGTTGTGAGAGAGTCAATGAACTCAGCCATAACAATGAACAAGACAGAAGTTCTAGATGCTGTGCTAAATGATTTTTCGGAGGTAAAATTGATGCTATGGGTAATGTCTTGTTAGGTTCTAACACTGAGTTAATAACTTTATACCATTTGCTAATGTAGGGTTATTTTAGCCTTACGGGCGAAAACCGCCGGAAACTGCTCCTTATTCTTGCTAGAGAACATGATCTGAACAGGACACACGTTCACGAGTTGATTAAGCAATATCTTGGGATTGAGATGCCCCATGGTGAGTTTTAGTGATGAGATTTCATACCATATGTATGTTGGAAAGGATTTGCTCTGAATATTTCTGAAAATTTGGTGACAAAGCTGAACCTTCTAGCCATGAAGAGGAAAGTCGGCTTGCTGCTTTCTACAGAGTAGAGCGTAATTTGAGACAAGCTCTAAAGCCAATGTATGAAGTTTTATTTGAACGGCTTAACACGCACCCCGGAGGGTTGAAGTTCTTGTCGATTATTCGAGCCGATATTTTATCTATTCTCGAGTAAGGTTACGTTCTATAGTATGTTATTTTACTTCTGTTGCTCTTAGAGTTTAAATTCTTAGGAGGGTCATGATAAACCACCTCCCATTGGTTTGTGGTTAAGGTGTCCACTTTTACACATTTATTGTTCTGGTCATATATTTCAATAGACTTTGTAGTTTCACTAGTTTGAACACATATACCAAGGTTATCAACCAGGACCTCCACCCATTGGCAGTTGTGGGCGTTTTTGTTCTATTATGATTAATGTGGAAGGGAACTGGGAGTTTTCATGAAAGGCCTCATGAACATGCAGGGAGGAGAGTATTGCATCTTTGCGAGCACTAGATTCCTACTTAAAAGAGAAGCTCATTACATGGCTAAGTCCTGCTGCCCTAGAGCTTCACCAAATCACATGGGATTATCCTGCTTCTTTGTTGGAGAAAATCGTGGCATATGAGGTAAGTTTGTGATTCCTGTTTGATCACTGTTCTACCCCTTTCCTTTTTTCTTTTCTTTTTTTTTTCCTCATATTTTATGGCTATTTGTGTTTGTAATTTCGAAACACTTGTCTTGTGCATAGGCTGTTCATCCAATCAGCAACCTTATAGATCTTAAAAGAAGGCTGGGAGTTGGTCGGCGGTGTTTTGGATATCTGCATTCAGCAATACCTGGTTAGTATTACCTTTTCAACTGCTGAAATGTATGGTATTCAATGTTGCTATTGGTGCTGGCCATACATTCTCTCCAATCACTCTTTTGGTTTGAATAATTTGGTGAGCAATGGAGAGAAAAGTACCAAAATGAAACGTTTTGAATGGCCCCTTCCCTTTCTCACCAAAAAGGGCGAGATTTGGTAAGAAAGTTCTCCCCTTTCTTATCACATCATTTCTATCCATCCAAGGGGGTGCAGGCTGCAGTAGTTTACACAGGTTCGAAAGTTTTGCCATACTTGGTGGTTGGTAGGGTAATTGTTTTGGTAGTACAAGCATTTAGTTTCACGGTGTTAAAGTACCTTTCTTCTGACATACTTGTCAATTATCCATCTTCCTGGATAAAAGATGTTAAAGCATCCAACTCAAAACCAATTGACAATGATTGGAGAGGTCGCCCAGGCTCATATACTAGCTTTAGAGGTTATAATTAATCAATGTGGGACAAGCTCTAACACTCCCCGCACGTGCGACTCCTGATCCGCACGTGGAGAGGTAAACAGCTGATCCACCCACAACATTGGGATCATAACGAAACAAGGTGCACTTATGGCACAAACAACGGGGCAATAACCAAGAGAGTCTTGTCCAAAATCCTCCAAAAGCCTAGCTCTGATACCATGTTAAAGCATCCAACTCAAAACCAATTGGCAATGATTGGAGAGGCCGCCCAGGCTCATATACTAGCTTTAGAGGTTATAATTAATCAATGTAGGACAAGCTCTAACAAAAGATTTCAACTAGTTCATTATGTCTGTTGTCTGATTAATGATTTTACTTCAGGTGAACCACTAATCTTTATTGAAGTTGCACTTATGAAGAATGTGGCTCAGACAATTCAGGTTAAAATATTATTGTCTTGATAAATTTCTGGGCTCTGTGCCCTTCCCCATTGCAGGATGAGGGGTCTTTCAAGTTAGAGTTAATTAATATATCACATCTTGCAGTGGAGATGGGACTTTGCATCAAAGGATCTCATGCCTAATTTCATTGTTGAATCTGTTGATTTATATGCCAACTGATACTCTTATCGATTTTAGGAAGTTTTGTGGGATGATCCGCCAATACCTGAATGTGAGGCAACTTGTGCATTATTTTACTCGATATCATCAACTCAGGTAAAGTTGGCTTTCTTTGGATAGCAAAAAGGCAAACAACAAGCTCTTTTTGTTGATACCATTTTGGTTTAATGTGCCTCATTGCATACATACGAATTTCGCAGCCTGGCTTGAAAGGTATCAACCTTGGGAAGTTCCTTATTAAACGTGTGATTGATCTGGTAAAAAAAGACATGCCAAATATATCTGTAAGTATTTCGTTATTTGTTTAAGGTCATCTATTTTGGAGTAGCCACATTCATACTTAATTTGTCTGACAGTGTTTTGAAATTTGTCATATTAGACATTTGCAACACTCAGCCCTATACCGGGTTACATGCAATGGCTCCTATCTAAATTGGCATCGGCAGATATATCTGGTTCCACCTTCAGAGAGAACATACTTGAACCAGAAGAGGAAAGATCACTTTTGGATGCGCTTCAGTAAGCTTTATTATATGAATCTTTACCATGTTACTTTTATTTTTTGATCGCCATCTTTACCATGTTATTAAAGGGATATCAGCTCCCTTCTAGAAGATTTTTAGTCCAGAATTTCCATCTTAACCTTTTTTGAAATGGAATTTCTATCACTTTGCTCTATTCTGCCTTCGGAGTTCATCAATTTTCAAGGGAGTTGAATAGCTCTGTTGCTTGAGTGGTCATAATGTCTTAGTGACAACCTGCTGCCTCCATGTACTGTACATCCTTGACCTGGTAAATAAATAACTCATTCTGGATCTCTGCCTGACCCATTGGGAATTATAGATGGCAATTGCTCTGGAGATGTTAAGAAGGATAGAGTTTTAGAAAATGATTCTTGCTGATGAAGCTTACTTTCTTCTTTATTTTTCATTTTCCTTTTCTTATCCTCTAGTTTCCACTATAAATTTTTGCGATCTACAAAAATATTTTGAGCATGTAATTAGCTGTTGTTCATTGGCAAATAATTTCATCACGTAAGTGAAAGCTTTCTAACTTATTTTGTTGCAGGGAGTCCGCTGAGGGGAAAAATTCCGTGGAAATGATGTCTAACTTGTTGACATCAACCAACCATGAGTGGACTAAATCAGAGAGACTGATATCAGTACTGGAAGCCCCTCTGATGCGATTGTGTGCCAGGTAAAAGCTTACAACTGTATTACACGACTTTAATCAAGAGATTTTTAACTGTAAAACCATTGATTTTTATTTGTTCAAGTGAATATGTGAGTATTAAATGGGCAGAGGCAATCCACACGTTTGGGTGATTGGCCATTGTTGCAAGGAAGAAGTTAATCCGAAACTGAAAGATGTGGGGACCTTTTCACACAGATTAGTTCTAAGAATTTTCATGACTCTGCTTTTGTAATTTTTATTGGTTCTATGATAACAGGTATCTTCTGCAAGAAAAGAAGAGAGGGAAAGCCCTGGATTCTGTTGCTAATTTCCACTTACAGAACGGAGCGGTATGTTGAGCACCGCAATTTGTAGCAGTTCATTGCTTGTTTTCTTTACAGTGCCATTGTTTATAGTTGGTGAACGGTGGATCACATATTTAAGGATTTGTCTGCAAGTTGCTTTAGCATAGAAGAGGAGCCGGGTATTCTTTGAGTTGGACAGTTGAGGTTTTTAAAATTGAAGAACTACCTTTTAGTAATTTATGTTGAAGGGTTGGACAAACAATGAACGAGCATGCAGCATTTATTCTGATATTCGATGGTATATATTGTTGGGAATCGAACTCTAGGTTCAACCCACAACGCCCCGATGGATCTGGAAACTAGAGTCACAGAAATCACACAGCAGACGAAAAGAGTGTAATAAACAGAAAACGATAGAACAAACAGATTTACGTGGAAAACTTTAACGTGAGGAAAAACTACAGGAGCCACACCAGTCCACTATAATCAAAGAATGCAAGTCTTCTTCTTATAAAAAAAAAAAAGAGTACAAGTCTTCTCTCTTCTCTTTGGGAACATTTTTCTCTCGCCTCCTCTTGTGTTTATACTGGAACTCTTAACCCTAATTATAATGCAACTGCGTTATAAATAGGTAAGGCCCAATGACCGAAATCAACCCTATGGATCAGCCCCCCCGCACCCCCGGGCTAGACTATTGTTGAAGGTTGTCTGCATCCCCTACATATATGGATTGCAAGGACAATTTCAGGCATTATTAGGGACGACCAAAGCAACACAAGTAAATGGGAGTTCTCCACAACTTCATTGGGAAAGGTTTCAGTGAACTTGGTAGCCAATGTATATGCATTGGTCATTTTAAATTTCCAATAGTTGATCACCATTCACCAGCTGCATTTCTTGGAGCTGAAAGAATCAAAGATTCGTTGGCTGTTCTATGGAGAAGAAAAGAAAGATAAAATCTTGTCATGTGTCAGTATATTGGCCTCAACACTGAGCTATTTACTAGACACATTGAAGCTTGTTGGTTTCATTCCAGAATTCTTTTGTGTTTGTTTTTTCACCATCTGTTAATTATCCAGAACAGTATTGCTACACAGAGTTTATACTACACAGAGTTTATATTACTTTTCTGTAAGAGCTTTTTTCGTGATCTAAAGGGTAAGCACAATATTATGTTTGAGTCACGAAAGAGCCACTACTGGACAATAAACCCGAATCCTCTTTTGGTTGAACAATAGATGGTTGGACGGCTTAATTGGATGGCAGATCGATCAGAGAAAGGGCTGCTTCAAAGTGGAGGAATTATGGTGAATTATGTCTACAGGTAAATTTATTCTTCAGAGTAATTGTTTTCCTTGAATAGTGTTTCACCAATTTTGTAGGGGGGGAGATCATGTTAACAAAGTCAGATAGAAAATTGGCCACATGTTGTACTCATGATGGTGATTATGCCAGAGGCCCTGATTATTAGCCTACCTGAAAAAGCTTTATCTGAGACCAATGCTTGAATGCAAGGCTGAGAATATGAGTAGTGAACTTGTCTAGACCAAATCTTGCACGACTTCTTTTGTTTTCCTCCGTTTTTTGGTGACAGTGGTGCTACCACCTCCGTGTGAGACTGTTCCGCTAGAGACCCATCGATGCCCCGACACACAGGAACCAGGCTTAACCTGGGAACAGCCCATGAAACGGTAGGAGAACAAGTGACCCTAACTTTGCGAGGTGATCCTTGGGCACTTTTCTAGTACTTTGATAATGTTCTGGTCAAAAAGTAGCACTGTGGTTTGAAAGAAACAATAACTGCTCGAACGTACATTAAGTGACATGTGATTTTTCTTGTTTACTGGTGATTATGATTTGTTAGCTATATAATCTCCTTAGAAGATTAGTGCATGGAACCTTTCTTATGCAACTTTCTTACCATGGAGAACATGGAAATATAATGATGTGTAATTGCAGGTTGGAGAATATTGAAGAGTTTGCTCAGTCATATTTTAGCACGGGGCACATCCATGCTTCTTGTGATGTAAGTCACTTTGTTGAGGTAATCTTCTGCTTATGGGAAAGAGAAAAAGAGTTGATCTGCATGTTGGCCTTCATTGGATTCTGAAACTTCCATCTGTGTCTTCATGTTTGTAATACCATTTTGTTTTATGTGCTGTCCTTTGCTATGTCTACAGATGGGAAGGAGTATGATGTAACAAGGGATTAGATTTTAGGCAGCAGCAGGAGAATAACAGGAAGATAATTGATTCTTTATCTCGTTGTTCAGGTAATGTCTCTATTGGTCAAGAGTTCCAAGCTAATTTCTGTAAATTTTAATATAACATTTGCAACTGCACAAGAGATTGAAGGCTGCCGATGGGAAGTTTGAGACACTTGGTGTAATTCGCTTAGATGTAGCCATTAAAAAAAAATGCGTAGATATGATAATACAATTCATTAAGTTGCTTTCCTCTTTTACTTGTAAAAACAAGAAGTTGCTGTTCTGTCATGCATGGGACTCTCATTTGGATCCTACAATGAGTGAATGTTTTAAGCCATTTACTTGAGGAGTTGTTTTTATTTGGTAATAATTTAGTATATATCCTATATTTCCAGAGTTTTCCATCTCTTCATTTATGGAGAAGCAGCATTCATTGCTTTAGGGAAACAGTAGGCTAATCTGCCTGACCTTTTTGGCCCCCAAGCAGTTGGAAATTTCATTCACTGGCTCTAAATAAGTGGGACAAAGCTTGTTGACTTGTATTTTCTACTTTCAATTCAAAGGAAGGGTTTACCTTAAATAGTAGAGATCGGTAAATACTTGCATGTGCAAAGAGAGGTTTGTAAAGGTGGCTAACTAGGTTTGTACGTTTTCTACTTAGAATAAAATCAGCTTTAATCCCGTTACTGAAGTATAGTTTTAAATTGATAACATTTATTTCATTGTCAAGAATGCAGTGAATATTTTGCCTGTACCATATGTCACTGATATCTGCTGTAAAAAGGTTGTAGGCAACCTATCGGCGAGTCATTTATGATTAGTACCTATGTTCCTGGGTAGGTTTTCTTGCAATAAATAGCCTAATAGGTGGCTAGATTCCACATTACATGGCTTTTAAGGAGAGAATCTAGAATATGGATTTATCACATATGTGAATATGTTTATAGGGGCCGGTTCACCTCACACTTAAAATAACACAAAAAATGACACAAATTTGTGAAACTCACTCTTCCGAGCCCCACTGTGAAGTTCTAAACCTTTGATCTTGTTTAAATGAGTAAAATAGGAGGTCCTGCAAAGTTTCAGCTCAATCGGATATCGAAAAGTGCTTGATCCAACCAGTTTTACAAAAACTGTGAAAGGAAACAATGTTTTTTAAACTGTTTGAATCAAGCACTTACCGATATCCGATTGAACTGAAATTTTGTAGGACCTCTTACTTTACTCATTTAAACAAGATCAACGGTTCAAAACTTCACAATAGGGCCCGGAAGAGTGAGGTGTCATTTTTTGTGTTATTTTAAGTGTGAGGGGAACCGGCCCCATGTTTATATGTTTATACCTATACGTAAAAATATATGTATGTACAATATGGACACCATTTACTTCATTTGCTGAATATCCATTACCGGTTCTATACATACGTAACTGGCAAAATATTACAGAGACACTTGTATACTCTAGAGAGAAAGAGACATCATTTTTCACTTTAGCTTTCCTCGTGACTAGTTTCCAAAACGTACTCTCCCTAATAGGTGGCTAGATTCCACATTACATGGCTGTTAAGGAGAGAATCTAGAATATGGATTTACCACATATGTGAATATGTTTATACCTATATGTAAAAATATACGTATGTACAACATGGACACCATTTACTTCATTTGCTGAATATCCATTACCGGTTCTATACATACGTAACTGGCAAAATATTACAGAGACGGTTGTATACTCTAGAGAGAAAGAGACATCATTTTTCACTTTAGCTTTCCTCGTGACTAGTTTCCAAAACGTACTCTCTCATAAGTCTTGTGTTAGATTCATCGACCATCTGCAAAAACCAGTGAAGATGTGACTAGAAATAATGAAGGATACAAATACGTAATGATGAGAAGACTCTCACAAAACAAGTAGTGATTCCTGACCTTAGAAGCTAACCGCTTTAAGTTGTCCCACTCAAAGTCCCTCTTGCAGTATGCAGATCTAACCTGGTTCGCATTGAGTCATTATTTAGCCTAAAGAGTATCACATTTGCAATAAGGTGATACAATGAAGTATGAGTTTGGTCCTTAGGAAACTACTGACCTCTAATATACGTAAAGCTGCAATATGGAAGCCATTTGTAATCCCCACATATCCGGTGACAAGAAATGAAATTTCACAGGAGTCAGAGCTTTAATATTGAAAGTTAACGATACAACGTACCAAATAAATATTAGAGACTTTCCTTTCCCAAAGGATGGCCTACAATTTACAAAACTTGAAAAAAAATAAACATAGAGAAATGAACTATCCTTAGTACTGTACTTTCTGCTGTATTAAAATCCTAGTAAATGCAAAGAAAAGATGTCATTGAAATGGACAGTGAAGAAAAGGACAAAACCCCAAAAATCACGGGCTAAAACAAAGCTTTATGCTGAATTGATCAATGTTTCATCACTTTCTGTACAGATGTTTTTGGTTTAGATTGCTTAGCATAGATATGAAAACTGTTTAGCATACCTAAACTTTTATGCCGTGGAGATTCCCTCATCAAATCTGCACAAAACTTGTCTCCATTATTCAATGCGTGCCTACTCAAAAATTCCATCAACTCTTTATGTGCCTCAGGATTATAGCTCTGCTCTGTCAAATAACCATTTACAGATCAAATGATCATAGATATGTATTTTTACACCCACATTCAAGCTTATTTGTAGAAAGTTGCATTTGCCTAATACTACTAAACGAATACTATGAGAAGAAGCAAAACAAGTAGGAGGAACCTCGAGCTGTGCAGTGACAATCTTAACTGCAACATATGTGAAGAAATTGTGGAGGTTGTTGGCTGCCTTGGCTTCTGGTGATGCTTCTCCAAACCCTGAAATAAACAACCAAAATGCTAAATCACAAATGCCTTGATATACATATGCCTGTGTGCATAAATTTGTGCGTATAGCCTCATTCTTGAGGATGGTTGTGCATTAGTTAGTCGGACAACTAGTGATCAGAAGTTGTTTAGGAAACACTACGATCTTTCTCGCGTCCCTTCCTGGCATCAGAACATAAACAAATAGTTAATATATCCAACATAATTGCGTATTTGCATGGGGGCCAAGCTTTGAACCATGACAGCACTTCTTTCTGGCTTATCCGGCCAAATACAGTCTTTGAATCTCCCTTTTAGAATTTGGTTTGGTATGTTTACACGTATGCTAAACGTGGTAGATATTTGTTTAAGTTGAATGCACACACATATATGTATACATATGTTCATACTTTTTGTTGGTATATCTAATGTGTGCAGACAGAAGGGAGAATGATTGAGTACCAACCGGGTACAAACATCTTTTGACAGTTGAAACGAGTTGGTTGAGAAGTCCTCTGCTTCCACGGCTTGAAAGGAGAAGCTCCGTTTCGTCTACGGGGTTTTGGTGGGAAGAAAGAGAGCTGAGAGAGTGGGAGAATTGTGGAGGATTCCATGGGTCAGAGATCTCCAACTGTTATCTGTAGTTTATGGCAAATGATGAAGATATCTGTGTATACTATATCTTGTTGGGACCAAAATAGTCTCAATCTCTAGTCCCTTAGCAAAAATATCTTCTTGCTTGTGTAGAGAGGGTTTTTTTTGGTTTTTTTCTTTTCACAACTCACTGGTGTCAGAAATTTGGCCCACCAATATAAATGACAGATTCAAGTTGGGCTTGCAAACACACCAATCTGCTCGGTAGAGGCGAGGCTCGTTTAATAAAGGAGCCGAGCTCGTGTTCGAGTTTTGAGTTTTGGGCTCATTTAGTAAACAAACCGAGCTTTATACTCCAAAGCTCAGCTCAGTTCGTTTATAGAGGCTCGTTTCGTATAGGAACTGGGCAAGGCTATTTAAAGCAGAGCCGAGCTCGAGCACATCGAAGCTCAGCTCGTCTAGGCTTGTTTGCACCCCTAGATTCAAGTGCGTTTTAGCATGAGAATAATCCTACAGATGCAGCTTGATGTAGCTTGATGTGTAGGATTTTTTGGCTTCAATGGATGTTGAATTTTGGGTTGATGCATTTCTGTCGGAATTTTCTCGTTAGATATTGCATTTGTGTTGGCATTTGCGTTCGGAAAACTAGCTACGAAGATTTTGAGAACTTTTTGGGAAGGAACCAATTTGTAAGAAAACACCAAATTGTGAAAAACTCCGGCCGGCCTTGTTTGGTTCCATTTTCTTCTCATTTTCAAAAAGAATTTTTTTTTTCAATCATTTTTAATATTTCTCTCTCCCATCATTAACTCATTATTCTTATTCTCTCTCTCCAATCATTAACTCATTATTCTCATTTCCAAAAACTCAACCAAACACTATCTCAAAAATTCTTCTAAAAAATTTCTTTTCAAAACCCATCTAAACACAGCCTCCATCCGTCTGCCAATTATTCCTTCAATCAGTAATAAGACAGCCTTGCTCGTTCATGTTTAAAATAACAGTTTTGAAAACCTGATTATGAAACACTATTGTGGCTTGTTTTGGTTGCAGATTTCTAGTTTGCAAGAGCTTGTACACTGAAAATCCTCAGCTGAGGTTGGATAGAGGTCAATAGTGAATGCACTGATGACCCTTCCGGCCTCAACTGAGAATCAGAATGTTGGATCATTCTATGAAAATCAAGATATAGTCAATGAGATGACAGGAAGGTAATGGTAAATACATACAAGCAGCAAATGTGAGATTGTGCGATCAATGGCACTTCAACAAAAGGTGTTCAGAACCCCACGGGATTTTGCCAAATGGGCATGAGAAAACAATAAGTGTTTCTCCTCCTTAAGATCATATGTTCAAATCCCGTTGAGGCTAAACATTCCAAACCTTAGGGCCATTGGAGAATTTGCTCGGCTCTAACTGTAGAGCCTTAGAAAGTTGGTTAGACATTCAATTATTGGAAGAAAAAAAAAAAAAAAGTCGTTAGAAATGAGGGCAATCAGTCATGTCTAGGTGTGGATTGATTTTGCTTGGCCAGCTACTTTTGTTATTGTTTTCCTTCTGTTTGGGAGAGTCTCCCTTTTTTGTGTAGGATTGGATTTATTTGGGTGAGTTGTAAATGAGTTAGGTCTTTAATGAGGCATTGACCAATTTACAACCCAATTAGTTATATGTCAATTATCCATACCTAACTCAACCTGTTTACTTGAGATTGTCCCTTTTTATAGTGTGTACATTTTCATTTTGGGTTGCCCCTTAATAAGTATGTGTTTTAAAAAGTTAGTGGGTACATTTCGTCTTTTGCCCTTAATAGTATATACATTTTTAAAAAGTTAGTGAGTATTATTATATTGATAAGGGTAAGTAATGGAAAGTAGATGTAAAAGTTGATGTGAGAGAAAAATAGTTGGAATTCCTAGGCAACACACTTAAAGAGGGACAGTGGGAGTAATTTTTTTTATCAGCTCGCAGAAAATTCGGGAAAAGGGGTGGGTGCTATGCACTGTGTTGTGCACCCCTCGGCCGTCCGATTGTGTTTTGAATGGTCCTGAAGTGTTTTGATTTTTTACCAGTAAACATAAATCAAAATTAAATTAAAAATGCTGAATGCATCCGGATTGTCCAAAACATGATCGGACGGCCGAGAGGTGCACAACACAGTGCATGGACAAAGGAGATTGATAGAGTCAAAAAGGAGAAATTTTTCAATGCCGGTAGGGTACGGCTGATGTGGTACCTTACCGTACATCCGGGCCGTACATCCGTGTTTTGGACGGCCTAGATCTGTTGGGTTAAAAACACCCCCCAAATTTATAAAATGCCACTGGTAGATCTGTTGGGTTAAAAACACCCCCCAAATTAACAAAAATGCCACCAGTACACCCGGACCATCCAAATCACAGATGGATGACTCGGATGGGCCGTACCCTACGGAGATTGGAAAATTTTCCGTCAAGAGGGTTTTGTGTCTGTGGTGGGGTCTCTCTCTAACATGTTGGGTCTCTTATCCAATTAAGACCAAATTTATAAATGGGTTAGATGGGTTTGAACTCATTCTGACATAAAATGGGTTGAATTGTTCCCTTTATTAGCGGTGGATTTGGTTGTATGTGTTTGGTTTCAATTTGCCACCCCTGGTAAATCCTAAGCACGCAAGTGATGACTAGCTCATGCGATAGAGTTCTTGGATGTTCCATACTGTATTCCGGAATCGCGTCTCATTCCCCTCTCCATGTAATAGATTAGTAATAAATCCTAAGCACGGAGAAAAAGAAAATGACCATTTTCTCCCAACGTAGCAAAATAATAGGTTATAAAAGTGCTCTTCAAAACTAGGGTTCATCTTCTTGAATCTCTTTTGTATGCCCATTTGCAGATCATGTGTATTTATATCTTTTTGTAATTATTCTTGCTGATAGAAAATTGTATTCTATTTAGCATTTTCATTGCAATTTTTTTGTCAGGTTATTTGTGTATTCGCTCTTCTAAAATGAAGATAATGCGACCATCCATGTTGGAAAGGATTACACTTAGAGAAAAAGTTATTGCTCAATACCGGTCACCATATACTATTAAACTATATATTGGTTTCGATGCAAATATTGCATGTTCTAATCCTATTTTTCTTTTGATCAAAAAAAAAAAATCCTATTTTTCTCAATCAATAATGTCAATTCATCAACCAGATTCTATTATCAGCTTTGGTACATTCGCCTTATTTTTTTAATTGATAAACTTGACGAATATTTTAAATACTTCAATTTTCTTATCGAATCTATCAGTTTTTCTATATAATCTCCACGTTGCATCGACATTTCAAAGTTTTATTTTATTTTTGTTTGAACCGGATATTTCAAAGTTGGGTTCCATAATGCCGGATTCATATTTTAGTAATTTCAATCTCTTTCATTATCAGTCTATGTCTCTTCTATCATTGATTTTTTTATGGTGACCATCAAATTAATTTTGTATGTCCGATATTCCTATCAAATTTGATCATCTAACTTATGGGAAATAAATGTGAGTCTCACATAACTCTTGACTAATTATTTGCTAAGTAACTAGATGTGTGAGTCCTAGAATCGTTCTACTACTAAATTAAAAATTTATCGATGCAGATCCATCATGATCCGCCGCCTCATTTAACTAGCGAAAAAGCATAATATTATTTCCGTCTCCGTGTAAGAAAAATGATTTTTGTATATAAATAAGTAATATCGCATATAGTAATACAATAAAGTAGCCGTTCTGCGCCCTTTTTTTTTTTTTTTACTATTCGATATACATCAGTGGGGGTTAGCGGAGGAGATAGTGAGTTAGGCTCGAATCTGATCTCGCTTGTGGAAGAACCAGGAGATAACCGCTAGGCTACAAGCCCTTGGTTATCTTCTGCCTCTTTAGATGACCAGATAATTTGATCCATCATTTTCTCATCTTGTCTCCAACCCCCAAGTGGACATACCAATTCCACCACATAAATTATTTCCATCTTTTTATCTCTTTAAATCATTATAAATGGGCCCTATCTCCTCTTTCTTTTAATAGAAAGAGTGAGTGATTGTGTTTCCCACAATAGTCTATATCAGTAAAACTTCCTTACGTAAGCAATTGATTTTTAATTAGATTGTCATAATCGGGGCTCAGTTTTCACTAAAAAATATTATAGTACTAATATTTTCAGTATTTTCGCACTCACATTATAATTGATGAAATACCAAAAATACCATAATGGAAAATTCACCGTGAACCAAGGGCCGGCTTGTAGCCTAGTGTTTATCTCCTGGTTCTCCCGCAAGGGAGACCAGGGTTCGAGCCTCGGCAGAGGCGTTTGGGGTGTAGGGTTATGGATAACTTCTAAACCCCCTCTGGACTAACTCACTAACTGACCCGCTAATCCCCACTGATATATATCGAATGACAAAACAAAAAAAAAAACTCACCTTGAATGATGTATGGTTTTTTATCCTCCATTTTGGAATGGATAATCACATGAAGAAGATATATTGCGTACCCTAGCTAAGACCAGGGGTGTACATGGTCCGGTTTGGATCGGTTTTATAGAAATCCGGAGACCAAACCATATCTAACGGTTCCAAAGAATTAAGAACCATAACTAGACCATTACACATATAGAACCAAACCACACCAAACCATTAGACCGGTCCAGTTTGGTTCGGTTTCCGATTCTAAACCATGTTAGCATTCAAAAAATGCTAAAAAAAAATTATCTACAAAATTGTTGCAACTTTTTCGTAAAACAACTCATTAAACCAACCCACAAATAGATTAAGAAGTCCGGCAACAACTAAAACAACTATTAAGATACTCTTGTACATCACTATATAGATCGCAGATGCAACACTAAAACTTAAAACTAACAAAATTATCAAGTGCGTGTGGATATATATATAGGAGTGTATTAATTATATTATAGTATTATATTTTACATATGTATATATATACAGATCGATTCGGTTTAAACCACGGTTCATAATTATGAAATCGGGAACCGAACCAAAATATCCAGTTCTCATTTTTTTAGAACCAGAACCAATCCATTGAACCATAGAACCAATCCAAATAGACCGGTTTGGTCCGGCCGGTTTCACGATTTTTTCGGTTTTCTTGTACACCTCTAGCTAAGACCCAGAATGAAGTTAGTGAAAGACGTCAGAAACGACACATGTGAGGATATAAGGGGGTGTTTAAAAGCCCCTTTTCTACTTCTCATTTTCACATTTTTGAGTTTTGGATGTTTGGGAGACTTGGACCAAAATGACTTTTAAGAAAATGGATTTTCCATTTTAAACTTTAGAGAGGAGAAGTGAAAAAGAGGTGTGGATGAGCTTTTTGACTTCTCATTTTCCACTTTTCTCATTTTCATTAACAAAAAGGCCCAAAAAATATATTCTGTACATATCTCCCAAACACTACTCCTATTGCAAAATGCATTCTGCACATTTCTTCCAAACACTCCTACTAAATTCAAAATACATTCTGGTCATAATCTAAAAAGCCAAAAAACCAAAAAACCAAAAAATTGAAAATGAAAAGCTGAAAATGAGGCTCTCAAACACCCCTAAAACATGATAGATTTAGTATGAAATGAGTTAATGTTGGGTATACACGTCATGAGTGTTAGCAGTGTATGCAAGGAATCAAATTTGGAATGAAATTCACAATTCTCATATATATCAATCTTCTGGATATTTCTTTCCATGTTCACCAACAAAAAAGTCCTAAGATGCTATAGCAAAACACATCCATATGTGTACGTATATTGCAGTACTTTTATTTGTTAAATCTCTCTGGAAAATAAATTTGAGTTTGTTTTATCAGTTTGTTTACAATCTGAGTTTGTCGTTTGATTTTATGGGATTTCACATTGAACCATCCCCTTACCTAACGAAGCGGAAATGCCTTCCAATGCCTATTTTATCAATGACCTAACGACCTACCCTTAGCGAATCGGGTCTTTAGAAGGCAACCTTAAAACTACTTATCCTTACGTCACAAAGCCAAGATGTACGTCAACCACCATTTTATCATCCAATAAGGAGAGGGGCTAACTATGCTATAGCTTCAAGACGAGCAAAGCCTATTTCTCCATAACCAATGCAATGATTGTTTGTTTTGCCAATTAAACTGCATTTCTAGCCGATCCAGTAAATTTTATGGGATTGCCCATAAAATCAAATGGCAAACACCATAAATTTCTCAGAAATTGTGACAATTACAAACACAATTATATTCGGCCTTTGTGGCGTGAAACTATATATGTGCATAATTGTGGGAAAGGTAAAAATTTCAGCAAATGGCTGGCTGGCTGGCTGGCATGTCAGCCAAGGCAAAGCATATTACTTTGTAGGTGATTTTTTTCAACATCAAAATAAGTGGATTCTTGACTAACGAATTGTGAAAAATGTTTGTTTGGTTCAACTACTCCTTCCAATGGACGGAAAATTTGACTAGTTTAGAAGTTAAAATGGGTTATTCGTGCCGAAATCTATATAATAAAATAGCTCAATTTTGATCTAACTTATACATAAATTCGACGGTTTATAATTGTCCCTATTAATCCTACGGCTGAGATGGATGGTTTTCAAATTTATAAATCTATCTGTTCATCAAATAAATCTTATGTTTGGGAAAATAACAATAATATATACTGAATTTTTATTTAGATTTGTTTTCAATTCTCACACATATTTCCAATTTCAAAGTGCTATCTCTCCCTCTCTCGCGTGTGTGCGCGTATACATGTATTTATTCTAATTTTGAAATCAAAATCTCACACCAAACGATGCGCCCTCTCTCTCTCTTCCCCCGCTGAAACGCTCACCGTTTTCTTGCCACTTCCCACTCTTCGTCTTCATCTTCGTCTTCTTCTCGTAGACTTACTCCAATTATTTTTATCTGCATTTTTCATAGTCTAGAAAGGAAATTCTATTTGTGCTATTCGTCAAATAAGATTTGTTGATTGATTCCGATTGGGGCTATATTATATTTGTCCATACTTGAACTGTGCCTTCATGCACAACCATTCGCTAGTACCATAATATATTCACCTAAGAAGCACCGCCAATTATAAAAAAGAAAAGAAAAGCAAATGAGAATTCCAGAAAAATAATTCTTCAAATTTCATCAAGTAAGAAATTTGTGAGACTCAATTCTTTTATTTATTATTTATGATTAATCTTTTTTCCAAAAATTACACTTCAAAAAATACAAAATCTTACAATAAACTAATTACATCTTACCTTTGTCAAGAAACTTTTTGTCCCAGATGAAAATATACTACTACTATAACCTCCGTCCCAAATTTCTTGTTCACTTTCATTATTTATAACGCCTCAAATAATTATTTATATTTTCAAATATATATATATATATATATGTATATTCAATATGAATCTCGTTTAATAGTTCTTGATGAATTCTCTGAAACAAAATTTTTAAAATTATAAAAAACATTATAAATTATATATATAAGCAATTAGAAAATAACACGCATGTAAGTAAATAAACAAGAAATTCAAGATGGTAGGAGTATGTAAACTTTTCTTCAAAATCTATTTTTACTTTGACAAGTACTTAGTAGCACACTACTTATTACGGAACAAATTGTTGACTGGTTTGGGGTCCCTGCAATATTTGCTCTTAAATTACTACACGTACTAACTTTTCACACCCTTTTATAAAGGAAAATGCTAAATTCCGCCGCCAAATGATACGGAATAATGCATAAAATATATATCGATATTTGAAAAAAATATGTTAAGATTTGTGAAAATGTATTGTTATTGGTGAGAAGTGTTTTAAAATTTGAATTTATTTGTCTTTATATTCATATTACTACCATTCTCCTAAATGCGGGTTTTCAGTTAGATAAAATGAGGTGATTTTATTACATTTTCATCTTATTTGATAAAATGAGGTATTTGGTAAAATGAGTTCACTATAGAAGAGGGAATGACAGAAGAGGAAATTACGGCTTTGCTCACTCTTTCATTTGAAATGTTCATTTTTATTATATATGGTGGGGCCTTTTAAAGAAAATGAAGGGCAAAATGATAAATGATGCATTGAGTAGTGATTTAATCACACTTGAATTTTATCTAATGAAAAATAAAATAATTTTATCAAATACGTGATTTTATGAGATTCCCCATAAAATCTAACGAAAAATTCGGCGTTAGCAATCTAAGCACCTTTTATAAAAATGACAAAATGAAAATTGAGGGACACGTGACAATAAATAAAAGATCCGTATCGGCCAGCTCAGACACGGGCTGTCCCCAGTGGGGCGGTGCTGTTGACCCACGTAACGGACGCTACGCTCACGCGGGTCGCAACTATCCCTGCGCGTGGCAGAAATCACCCACCCGACTCTACCTAATCGTGAACTCCACTTTCTCTTTTTTAACTAATTACATTTGTCCCGAGTCCTAATACTCATTTATAAAAGGCCAACTATGGGTATACCATTTCATATACACTTCCATAAAAAAAATAATACTCCCTCAATCATCGATTTCTTGTTCATTTATGTGTATGCGTCTTAATTTTCAATTGCTTATATCTTTCAATCGATAATATTTTTTACAATTTGAAAATGTTGTTTAATACCCCCTTTGTCCCAAATTGCTTGGGCTTTACGTGTATACGTATCATTTTTTAATTGATTATATATTTTAATATGGATCTCAAAATATATACAATTTGAATCTTATTTTATAGATCTCAGTTGGCTTTATTATACACCTGAAAGTTTCATGATTTTGAAAGTTTGGTAATATTTGAGCTAACTAAGATCTATTAAATACTAATATCTATATTGCATATATTTTGAAATCCACATTTAAAAATATTGAAAAATAGCACGCAGTTTTGTAATGGACCAGCAATTTGAGACAGAGAAAGTACCGTAAAAAAATTGAAGTGTTGTGAATAGTATAAGTGGATAAGAAATTTGGGACCGAGGAAGTATATATTTACAGCACATTGTGGGAAATTCATTTCCGGGTGTCACGTTAATAGTTAATAATCGAAGCCGTTTTATGGGACACTGTTAAAAAATCATCAGTAAAAGCTTGGTCAATTCATTCAGCTTTAATCCCAACGAGTTCAGGGACGAAAATCAATCAAACTTTGTTGATATCCGAATGATTGATTTGCTACCTGAACTCTTAAAGTTTTAATTTAAACAAATTAAACGACTGCGATTATTTTTATGAAACCCCAAAATCTAGCTGTTGAAGTTTTCACGTGGCACTTGCACCCGGTCATATGCTCTCGTGCTATTTCAATATTGAAAATCAAACACAACTTCAAATATTTGTTGCACCAATTGATACTCTCTCTTTCCATACAGTACTATTAAAATATAGATATAAATTAAACAATTATACATATGACACAAAAAAAAAACTATTGGACGTGGTTGTCACGCGCTGACAAAGAGGGTGGCCTATCCCCCCTTTCAACAAAAATCTACCCGTTGAAGTTTCCACGTGGCAGTTGCCGACAACGGAAGTTTACTAGTCTTGAAGTCCGAACAGTCATTAAACGTCTTTTTCTGGATTTTAATTTTCCCGACAATAAATGTCTTTTCCTATATTATAAATCAATAATGCCAAACAGGGAAAAGAAAAGAAATCGGAAACCAGAGAGCGTATCGCCGTCGTCGTTTCCCTTCCACCGGAAATAAAGTGAAAAAACAGTGCAGGCTTTTCATAGCGTGGATTTCACTTTACCTAACGCAAGAGTTCTTCGTGAATGTTCTTGCTTTTGCTGATACTCTGAAGTGATTCCATCAAAAACATTCTCAGATCCGCAACTCTCTTTGCTTTTCTCCTCTTTCGGTGGCTTTGCATTTTCGCAACTCAACAGTGAGTATGGATTTCTCCCTTGTTTATGCTTTTTTTATGTTGTTGTTGTTCCACAGTAATCGGAAAGAGCATATGAACTGTATTTTGAACTGTATTGCATCTAGTTTCCCTGCAATTATCTGTAGACTCATGAGAAATTGTTGATTTTATTTAGGATTATATATA
>JAXBDA010002043.1:0-46929 GCA_036023075.1 Gaultheria prostrata | reverse complement strand
ATTCAATTGCCAACTTCTCTCATTAATGAGAGAAGTACACTTGTTGGTGCATGGATCTTTGTGGTACATGAACCATGTTGGCTATTTGGGGTAGGTTGGGTACAAGTTAGGGCTAGGGTTTTAAATGCAAGCATGTGCTAGGAAATACCTCACTAGGTTAGTCACCCTTGGTTGTGTAGAAATTTGCATGGCCACCTTTGAATTTTGGAAGTTTTTGGTACACTAATTAATTACTTATTGACTAAGTATCAAAGGGTACACACATGGCTATTTTAGGGTCTAGCAAAATAGGTAAAAATCTCCCATAAATGGGAAGATTCACTCCCTCCAAATTTAGTAAGGTTTAGGTTAGGTTTTTAGGCTAACATGTGCACAATTTGGCACATGCAAAATGTACCAACTTGGGGGAGCAAGTGCTTCCCCCCTCTCTCCCTCACAACCGGCTCTCTCTCTCCCTCTCTCTCTCCCACGGTTCTCTCTCACTCCCTCTCTCTCTCACTCTCTCATCCACTTGGTACTTTCCCACTTACATCATGTACCAAGTTGGCCTAAAGTACTAAGGTGGGTAGCCTATGGCAAGTGAAAATTAACTATGTTCGTACTTGGGCATTGAATGGGGTAGTTGGAAGGTAGCCCGGGGCTCCGGGTGGTGAAACGGGTAGCCCTCGACATGCACACAAGTCTTGTGACGGATAGTGAACGGACCTCATAAACAGACTGTTTAAGTACAGTGATATGAGACGGCCGGGACTAGACCGATGTGATGACAGTTGTTGAACGGACCTCATAAACAGACTGTTTAAGTACAGTGATATGAGACAGCCGGGATTGGAATGATGCGGTAACGCAGCGAGAACGCCAGCCCAATCCGCGGAGAGGATATGGAGGTTAGGGTTAAGCGTGCGTAACACTAGTGGACGGACCTTACAAACAGACTGCTTTAAGTACAGTGATGTAAGACGGGCGGGACTATGTCCAGTGAGACGCGGGATGGACGGACCTTACAAACAGACTGCAAGATCCGTCCATCCCGCGTCTCACTGGACATAGTCCCGGCCGTCTTACGTCACTGTACTTAAAGCAGTCTATTTGTAAGGTCCGTCCACTAGTGTTACGCACGCTTAACCCTAACCTCCACATCCTCTCCGCGGATTGGGGCTGGCGTTCTTGCTGCGTTACCGCATCATTCCAATCCCGGCTGTCTCATATCACTGTACTTAAACAGTCTGTTTATGAGGTCCGTTCAACAACTGTCATCACATCGGTCTAGTCCCGGCCGTCTCATATCACTGTACTTAAACAGTCTGTTTATGAGGTCCGTTCACTATCCGTCATCTTTTCCATTTATCATTTTCATCTCTTATCATTATTTCGAAAATCATTTCTCAAAACCATGTCATGTCGTCGTCGTATCGATTCGTGCTCGTGCAACATGTCTCTTTCAAACTCTTATCACGATAAATTCCTTTCTCGGGAAACGTGTCATTTTAAGACGAAACCATTTTCGGGCGACTACTTTTGATAACGAGATAACCAGGAAAGTCCCAGGCCGGGGGGTCGGAATATCCAGTTAATATCACCCATCCCTTTCTTAGACAGCGCGAAGCTTGTCTTTTTGTCAGACTTTCAAGGGTGTTAGCCTTGGGCTATCTCATCATCTCCAGTGAGTCAAATCATTTTGATAAAATATTTTTAGAATATCAGCGTGGCGGTAAAAGTAGAGTAAACGGATTCAGAGTGCGTGCAATAGTGTCATTTCTCATATCAGCAGTGCCCGTGCCTTAAAGTCAACAACGGTGTCAAATCAGTGTCTCGTATCATTTTCCAAAACGGTATTCTTCTTCAAATTTCATATTCGTCAATATCTCGTATTATTTTTCCAAACAGTATTCTTCTTCAAATTTAATATCCACAACCATCAATATCATCTCTCATTGCTCGAAAGTTACTAGGCTCGTTTCCGTCTCGTTTCAACTGACGAGTCCCAGCCTCTCCGCTCGAGATCCCGACCGTCTTACATCACTGTACTTAAAGCAGTCTGTTTGTAAGGTCCGTCCATCCCGCGTCTCACTGGACATAGTCCCGCCCGTCTTACATCACTGTACTTAAAGTAGTCTGTTTGTAAGGTCCATCCACTAGTGTTACGCACGCTTAACCCTAACCTCCACATCCTCTCCGCGGATTGGGGCTGGCGTTCTCGCTGCGTTACCGCATCATTCCAATCCCGGCTGTCTCATATCACTGTACTTAAACAATCTCTATGTTCGTACTTGGGCATTGAATGGGGTAGTTGGAAGGTAGCCCGGGGCTCCGGGTGGTGAAACGGGTAGCCCTCGACACGCACACGTAGTCTTGTGACTCAACCGTGTGAAATAAATAACTAAAAGAAAAATAATTAATCATTAAAGAAAAATATAAAATAAAATAGAGGAAATTATTTTATTTAATTAAAATTTTAAAATGTAAAATCGGTTGAAATTACGGGTCGTTACAGTCTAAACTCGGGTCATTTGACTTGCACAACTCGTGCTCGAGTTTCGATGGTTTGGCATCGAGTTGTTTGAGCTTCTATAAACGAATTAAGCCTTAACAATTAAATGAGCCAGACCTCCACAAATGAACCGAGTTACATGTAAGTAATTAGAGCTCGGCTCATTTACCAAATGTGCTTACAAATTAAGCTCGAGCCATACTCATTTGCCAATGAACCAAGCCTCGAGCTACTTGCGAACAAGTCGTTCTTTACATCCTTACTGTACCTCACCCTCATGACTTCCATTCAATCTGGCCCTTACACAGACTTGCACCCAACGAGTGATGTTAGCCCCTTGATTGGTTGGTATCGGAAAGATGAGACAGTGATGATGTAAGTGTTGTTGGACCCTGTAGTTCAGAAGTTCTAAATCTTGCATCATTGTCTTTGCTCACACCTAACCTCCGTCCGGATTTACTGATTCGTTTTGAGGATTTCAATTTTTTTTCCCATTATTTTGTGTGTGTATTCATTTCACACTAGCAAGAGTAAATCCTTTGACTTTTGAATATGAACAAATATTTTCAAACTTGAAAAGTATATTTGTGGATCAACAAATTCAGACGAGGGGAGTATTATTATTAATTCGGTGCTACCTAACTGGAAATATTGAATGTCTAAATTTTACTCCTTAGGCGTACTTATAAAAAATCAATACTTCAAAGTACATCAAAGTAATGGAACCAATCATTGCAAGTTGAGAGAGCTCAAAAGTCTTATTAGTTAATGTTAGACCAAATTAAGATGAATATTTACAGCCACACAAATTATGGATAATTTTGGATGACAGCTGGGTACCACGTGGCGGCACTTAGTGTGCATCTCGACCTTCCAAAAGTATTTTGTACAGTTTGGAATTTAAAAAGACAAAGAGGAGAGAGAGAGAGAGAGAGAGAGAGAGAGAAATCTAGACCGTCCAAAATTCTTTTGGACGACCGAAATCCGTGTTCGGTCACCGCGTGTGTGGTACCCCATTTGCACCCAAAATTTTCTCCACAAATTATGTACCGAAAGAAAGTCGACCACATATGTTTAGTAATCCCTATTTTTATTAGTTTTTCAGTTTCACATTGTCCCAAATATTTATTTGCGTTATACCGCTTATTAAAAGCATCAAGCTTTAAACCAATTTTCTAAAAATTACCTTTACAGATTTCTATGAATTTCTTCACAAATGATGGTAAAAATAATAATTTTACGGATTTATTAATCCTCTTAGTTTGAGCTTACAAAAACTAATTAATACGGGTTCAACTGAGAATCCGAGACTCGAGTAACACGAAAACCCATTCGTACTACGAGAGTGCGCACCTAGGGTTCGAGTTACTTTGATTGCATCCGTTATGTACTCCTGTTCATGGACCATGGTAGAGTAAAAGTTTGTCAAACTGACCTCCCAAAAAAGCCCTTTCGAGTCTCAAGAAAATTGAATGTCCAATAATATTAAATTTAATACTCCATTAATTGCATGAATTTTTCACGTTTTGGATAATTTTAGGAGATCTCATAGTTGAGATTTGGACTTAGAATTGCTAGAGTGTTCTGGTCCACGGTAGTCCCTTTCAATTTTGGTTTTGAGATCTTCACAAAATGTCAACAACTCCCAAACCTAACTTCTGATCAAGAAAGAAATTATAGAAAGTAGTAATCAAATGTGACACCTTAAAATTGATTATTTCTCAAACGTTTGACTTTTCCTCTGTAACCTCTTACCGCCATAATCCCACTTTTCCATATAAGATCGCGAAACAGAAATTTCATGTCCAAGTCAATTCTCTCTCTCTCTCTCTCTCTCTCTCTCTCTCTCTCTCTCTCTCTCTCTCTCTCTCTCTCTCTCTCGTTGTATCATACAACAATTAGCAACAAAAGTGGTGGCTTGAGTGATTCAGAAGATTAAAATGGGGAACCTATGCCATATCCATGTTGGTACCGGTAAAGGGTATATGTTCGTCCTTCTAGTTTTTTTTTTTTAATAACTCAGGTGTTCGTTCTTTTAGTATTTGTTATGGTGACTGATTTTGTTCATTTGAATGTATCTGCAGAAGATCAAGATTCAAGTTGAAGAGGAAACCACAAGATGTGATCATGAACAACGAGGATACCGCGATTCATGAAGGAGTAAAGACTATTGGTGTTGAAAACTATTGTGATTTCTCTGCCGGCACTTCGGACCTCTGCATTTGCATAGTCACTTGGAATATGAATGGACAGGTGAAAATCTAATTTTGTAAGGATACCCTTTTATTTGTGTGTCAGTTGCGACTTACAAATTTTTGGAATTTCTGATACCGTTGTACGTAAGTACACAGGTAAGAGTAAGAGTCTTACGCATGTTGTCTAATTCTCAATAGGTCTCGATCATCGTTGCTTAACGGTTGATATTTGACCTCTACGATGATTCTTTTTTAGTAATGTTTTATTTGATTTATGCCATTATTGTTGAATGATGTTGAAAAAAAATTCAAACCCGACCGCGGTTATGTATTCAGATGTTGATATTCAAAACAATCCAATAGCAATATAGCTTTTGGGCAAATATGTTTTGTTCAAGTACACAAATTGAACTTCTGCATGTGCAGAATTATCATACAGAATAATTGTGACATTATGTTGGTGTAATTTCGTACAAAAACAGTCATAGCATGGGAACAAATATACAAATTAATTTCCACAGCCCTTTTGATCCTGAATATTTCTCCATGGAAATTCGATTTATACCTAAATTTTCGTTTTATAATTAATTAATTACTAGTTATATATATTGGGTAATTCAGGTGTCTTATGAAGATATAGAAAAGCTGGTTGGGAGAGACCGGAAGTTCCATCTGCTGGTGGTCGGCCTCCAGGAGGCGCCGCGAAATAATATTTCACGGTTGTTAAAGGCAGCTCTAATTGAATCTCACATGTAAGTTGCTTCGAGTCCGTTTGGATGCTTCCTTTTCTATTTTTCATTTTTGCATTATTAACTTTTGGTTGTTTAGCTAGAAAATGAAAAGCCAAAAGTAAGCTGGGAGGAGTTTTTTGACTTCTTAGTTTTTATTTTCCTGTTTTGATTAACAAAAATATTTACAAAATATTTTCTGCACTATCTCCCAAATACTACTCCGGTTAAAAAATATATCTGCACATTTCTCTCAAACACTCTATCAAATTTAAAATAAATTCTGACTATAATCCGAACAGCCAAAAAATTGAAAATGAAAAACTAAAACCGAGTCTCCCAAACATTTCTAATTTATTTTCTCCTTTTACTCCGTCAACGCACACGTACTCATCTACCCGCCCGTACTACATTCTAAGTGGATGTCTTACATACCCCTCGCTAAAAGAACAAAAACCTGATGTTAAACCGGTCGGCTTGGATTTATATGGACATGAATAATTTGCATTTGACTCACTCATGTTCAACCCGTTAATTTTATGATGGATATTCATCACATTGATGATCGATCCGTGTTCCATTTTAATCCGTTCATTTGCCACCTCTTAATATCGTTGTCATCAATTGCACGTTTTCTTTCCATTTTGAACTTTCTGATGAAGTATTGTGGGGTGAGATTGCTTGGTGCATGTTCAATTTTTTCTTCCCTCGGTACCAAACAAAAATGGTCACCATCGTCCATGGAAACTTAACGTTGTGCGACAAAGTATGTCGCATCTAGATGTTAACACATCATAGTTTAGTCGTTAGCGTATTAGGAATGATACACACACAAACCGACCACACACCTCCGGTCACACCCCTCTTACATATGTTTGTGTGGGCCCCATCCTGGCACATACATAATTGTGGGGCAACGCAGGAAGGGACACATACATATGTGAGAGGAGTGTGGCTGGTGGGTGTGTACGTATCATTTTCTTTCACCGTCCAAATGGATGGCGATTAACAAAAACATACGGATGAGTGTGGAAATTTTGTAGAGGTGATTTCATTACTGGGACAACTTTCATCATGCTGAATTATTTTGAAATTGTTTAGTTTCCATATAAAACGATTAGAAATTTGTTTTTCTCCGTCGCAAACGCAATCTAATGGTTGTTTTTATTGGTTTTGAAATTTCGAATTGCGAAGCCTGTTAGGGAAAGCCACCATGCAGTCCGTGCAGCTGTACGTATTTGGGCCAAAGAATTCCGAATTATTCACAAATGGTGAGGTTTGTTTATTGTATTTTATCATGTTATTATTTCACAATACATCGACTTGAAAACTGACTTAAGAATATACTCGTAGATTTCTAGTTAACTTTTTGTATTTGTAATTGGTTACTAGTGCAGCTCACACAAGCAATGTGGAGGAGAGAAATTCACAGTTCAGGCAAATATCAAACTCCCTCTTCTCAAAGAACTGGAACCCCTATGCCAGACCTGCCCAAATCACAATATGGTTAGGAGATCTCAACTACAGACTTCAGGGTATCAACACATTTCCAGCCAGAAATCTAATAAATGAAAATCTTCAAGATGTGAGTCATGCAACACACTTGAATATTTGTTAGTGAATACTCCCTCCGTCCCAAATTTTTTATCCACTTTCACTATTCACGACACCTCAAAAATTTGTTTATATTTTCAAATGTGTAATATATAGATATTCAATATGGAAATATTATAGATCGAAAGAAATAAGCAATTGAGAATGACACACATGCACGTAAATGAATAAGAAATTCGGGACGGAAGGAGTATTGATTTATTCTGTGAGTTTATTTGTGGTTATGATTTTCTTTCCTGGTGATGATGAGTGCAGCAACTCACAAGTAAAGATCAACTCTTACAAGAGGCTGAAAGAGGGCAGATTTTCGATGGATACTGCGAGGGGACACTGGCTTTCAAACCAACCTATAAGTATGACATTGGAAGTAGCAGTTATGATACAAGTCACAAGGTATATATGCATTTCTTCTTTGGCCTTGGTTTCATGGTAAATTGGTTGATAAACATACGGGGACGGAGCCAAGATTTCAATTCGGAGGTAACACCCAAAATCAATATTCGCCCTCCATCCAGCCCACAAAAATAGTCTATTATAGAACGACGTGAATTTTTTTGATAAAAATCTCAGTTAGTTCTTTAACTTGGTGTCAAGAAATATAAGAAATTATGCACATAAGTGATTTATTTTTGGGTAAATTTCATTGACCTCCCCTAAGGTTTCTGACAAATGCAAGGACCTCCCCTGAGGTTTCTGAAATATCACTGACCTTCCTTACTTTTGAAACTATTATCAAGATTCCCCCATCTGTTAACTTTTCATCCAAAAACCGTTAGTTTGACTGTGAAATGAAGAAAATGCCCTTTCCTTTTGCCACTTACCATCTTTATTACCCTTCCCCATTTGAATTGTATATATGCATATACGATATATGTATATTTATATATTTAATTTTATATTAATTTTAAAGAGTCAAATTTTGAATGACTTTTCTTTATGCAAAAATTTATGTTTGTTTGTCTTATTGGATGTCTTTTCATCTTTCGATCAATTTTTTATTTTTTTATTCACCTTGAATAGAGGATTTGAAAAAGTAAATACGTGTGTGTGCGTGTGCGTGTGCGTGTGTATTCTTATGTACTATATTTAGATAAAAACACAAGAAATAAAAGGCAAGATCTCTTTGTCAATTGTTTAAAAGTTTGCAACTTAATTATGAGCATGACATACAAAATGTCATTAAAGAAAAAAGGAAAAAATATTATCAAAGTACTTTTGTTGGTCTTTAGTACTTTTTTGTTCCAAATAATAATATGCATATTTTTTTCGACTTTTTCATCTCCTCCTTTAAAATGCAAAATTTTTACTGAATACCAAATGATGGAAAAAAAACTCAATAAGAAAAAATCTTAAAAGTCCTTAAAGAAAGTAATCGCAAATGAAACCCTTCTACTTAAATAACTAAATAAATATGGTTGGGAGTAGGGTTGCGATATATACATACAAATATATGTGCATATTAACTTTTTCAATCCCTTCTCAATATGAATTAAATTTTATTAAAAAAATTGACTAAAAGATGAAAAAAAATTAGGGTAAAATATGTACTTGCCCCTTAAATTATTAGAATATTTTTTACTTCCCCTTAAACTACCAATTGAATACGCTTGCCCCTTTAACTATCCAAACCTTACTTAATTCATCCAATTCCCAACTTCCATCTATTTGTTGGACGGAAAAGTGGTGACCGAGGGTAATAAAGTCTTTTACCTATCATTCTCCCTCTTCTCCTCTCCATCTGTTCTCTCTAGAACGTGAAAAAAAAAAACAGAGCACAAGTGTTGCAGCTGCTCAAACAGAAATGAAGATGAAAATGGAACAACTTTAACAAAAAATTCATAGGCAGCAATCTATACTGGGTCAAGTTGGTTGTATCTACAGTGGGTTTCTTCCAATTTATACTGAGTTTTCCTCCAATTTCCGGAACCCATTTCCAGAACCATTTTGCCCAAGAGCATGGTATTCATTACCAAGAGCATCGTAGAAGGATTTCTCAATGGCTTGGAGAGCCGAGCACTGTTTGAACATGCATGGCTTATTTTCCAACTGATCTTCTTCCATAAACATCTGGTTTATTAACCTGAGAGATGCATCAATGAAATGACCTTCTGGTTCATTCGAGCTCGCACCCGATAATGAAGAAGGAGATACATGATTTGTGTCCCCTTCACTTGAAAGTGAAAAAAGATCTACGTAGTCGTCTTGATTTCGGTTAAAAAAAGGAGCAGAAAGTACTTGTAAATCACCCATGAGAATCTATCCGATGACAATTTGAAGAAACAAACATTCAAAATTCCAAATTGTAAGAAACAGATTTGTGGGTTATCAATTAGGTGCAGATTATAGATGAGTGAATCAAAGAACAGAGTAGATGGATCGATAATCAAGAAAATTGACCGGAGACAGAGAAAAAAAAAAGATGAAAAGTTTAGGTATAGAGTAGAGTAAGAGTGAACCAAGTGGTTAAAAAAATCATCCATAATTGGTCTCTTTAAAAAAAATAACTAAGTCAATATAGTTGGGAGGGTGGGGATCCAATATTTTACAAATATAAACGTTTATACAATGGGAAAGGGTGATAAAGATGGTTAGTGGTGAAAGAGAGGGCATTTTTGTCTTTTCATAGTCAAGTTAATGATTTTTGGATGGCAAGTTAACGGATGGGGGAATCTTGGTAATAGTTTCAAAAGTAAGGGAGGTCAGTGATATTTCAGAAACCTCAGGGGAGGTCCTTGCATTTGTCAGAAACCTTAGGGGAGGTCAGTGAAATTTACCCTTTATTTTTTTATCCGAAAATTGGGCTTTTTTTTCCGAAAATTGGACTTTTTTTTAGTGATGGACAATCTTTACGGCCGGAGGGAGTAATTAGTATAAAAAAGTACCAGCTTCTACTGTTAATATTTATAATACTCGAAAAGATACAAATTTTCGTGTGTTAATCATCCATCACATACTTAATACCGAACAGTTAATCATCCATCACATACTTAATACCGAACAGTTATACATTTTTGTCGATTACTCACTTATCGATATGTTTAATACCAAAAATCATATACGCGTTTTGAAGAATAACACTATTTTTACAATACAATTCCTTTTTTTTACCCGGGTGCCACCCCACCCTCCTATTGAGCTCCGTCTCTATGAACATAGTTTTGTACTTCAATTGTCAGTAAATAAAAAAAAATCTTGTGCGGTCATCAGAATAGTAAAAAATAATAATAACTTTTGTGCGGTCATTAGAATTAGTCGAGATACCCGTAAACTGGCATGAATTCTTGGTTATGTTTAGTAATTCTCGTGCATTTGAGTTCGCTGTCATTATGTTTCTTCTTAATCTACAGGTGAGAGTACCATCGTGGACAGATCGAATATTGTTCAAGATCGAAGATTTGGAAGCGATCAATGCGAGTCTACACTCTTATGAATCGATAGAGACTATCCTCAGTTCGGATCATAGACCAGTTAAAGCTCACCTCTGCTTAAAGATTAACAAACAATAAAGCAGTTGTCTAAGTCTAAAATTTTTGATTTGGACTTTAATTGTGATCATTTTTTTGTAATTTAATATCTCAAGCCATGCACAGGATATATTTCGTCTGTCTTAAGCTTGGCTTCCATGTATAGTGCAAATTGATAATATCAACTGAATGATTCTGATCGAACAATTTTTGTGGGAAAGTATTTAGAATATATGAATGTGAATTGATTTAATTTGAACTCGTTTCTTTTCACCGACACCTTTTCATCGTGTACGGAAGCGTCTTTTAGGAATAGAGGTGTCTCTCCTCCCTGATGACTTATTCATAGAGTCATCGATTAGCAGTGGCGACGCCACATTATACAGTGTAAGGTCGGACGACCCCATGAAAAATAATAATATACTATACTATATTGTAGCTATTATAGCGATATTTTTTATAAAAAAAATTACAAATAACGCCTTCAAAATTTAATGTTAACACTACACTAGATAATTATTCAATCTTTAGAAATTAAAACCCACTGAAAATTCAGAAAAAGTACAAAACTAAATGCTAAAATCCATTTGATAGTGTTACCAAACTAGATAATTTTCCAATCTAATACAAAAGAAAGGCTTAAAACCACACTAGATAATTTTCCAATCTTGAAAAAACGCACTAAAATTACATTGACAGAATCCAAGCTAAAACTTATTTCCTCTTTACCCCTCTATTCTCTCATTGTCCGTTTATCATGGGTGGTTGATTGGAGTTCTCGCCAGTTTTCTCTCCTCTTTTGCAGATTTAGTATCAAACACTGAATCATTGGTATAGATTCTAGTGTTTGCTCCTCTGATTTACTTTGACTAGTCTAGGGTTGTTGATATTAATTGTATTGGAATCAGTAGTTATTTACCTGGAGACCCTCTAAACTATACCTCTTTTTCTTGGACATTCCCTAAACTAATTTCACCTACAACCAAAACCCCTAATCTATATATAACACTTGCCTAGCCCTAACTCCGTAGACGGAATCAGGTGTATAACCTTTTTGCCCTTAGTTATATATAGACTCCAGACATCCCCATTTTCGCACTGGGTTATATTTTGCACTTGATTTGATCTCCCTTCTCTCGTTTAACTCGAAAATCCCACAACGCTAACATAATCACCCACAATCAATCTAACCTTAGCAGAATTTCACCACCCATAAACCCTAGCCATTATGATCCTCCTCCAGAACCTTAGTACGAAATAGGGTTTCGAATCGATTTATGGCAGTTCAAAACTAATTTTTGGGTTTTATGACGATTTTGACAGTCGATTTAGGGTTTATGAGGAGAGATCAATCGCGATTTGGGGTTTCGAAGTGTGTACATGTTGCGATTTTAGGACTCAAACTAAGGGTTTTAGGATTCGATTTGTGATTTGGGGTTTTGAATGTTCAATTCTGGCGGATGATGGTCAGCGATGGTGGATTGTACAATGGTAGTGATTTGTGGTTGACGATGGTGGGTTGTATGGCGGTGGTGATTGGCAGCAGCTAGGGTGGTGGTAGGATAGAGTGAGGGGTGATGTTTATGTATGGATGTATGTTATAACCATGGAAAATGTTGTAGAAGGGCAATATTGAAAAAAAAAACTACATTTCATATTCTAAACATCAAATTACTAATGGATGTCAACGGAATGCTAACAAAAGTGGTGTACAGGAAAGGTTTAAATAGAAGAGGGGGTCTGGTTCTAAGAAAAATTAATTTAGGGGATGTCCGAGAAAAAGAGGCATAGTTTAGGGGATCTCCAGGTAAATAACTCTAGAATCTGAGTTGGGATTGAGAAACTGTCATTTTAATGGAAAATGGGATTGAGAAATTCTTGGATTCGCCACTGCCAGCTAGTCTATACATATGGTATTCTTGCATTCAATTTTTTTTCCGATCACAAAAAGTAACATATTTTCTAGGGTAAATCACCTAGACACCCCCTATATTATACGAAATGGAAGAAGACACCCCCTAAACTAAATAAATCTACAACGACACCCCTCAACTATTTTCCGTTATCCTCGACACCCCTTCCGTTAGCAATCCGTCCACTTCCGTTAATTTTTTTGGCGAAATATATATATATTTTCCAAATTTGTCCTCGCTTATATTTTTACTTCAACATCTACCCTCTTCTTCTCCCTCCCAGAAATAGGAAAGACCTAGAACAGCAACAGCGGCAGCAGCAACAGAGAGTTCTTCGTCGATTTCGATGTCGTATTCTTCTTCCAATTTCGATTCCTTCTTCTTCGTTCGCGTATTCCTCTCTCTCTTCTCTCATCTGAATGTGAGCGTGAGATGAACCTTAGTAGCAGGAAATGCCGACTAGGCCAACGTTTCAGAGCAAGAAACGTGATTCCGCGTTTCAGAGGATGGAACCGCAAGGAAACGCGTGCCAATCACGATGGGAACGCGCTCCTAACCTAGACGGGGACGTGCGACCAAATTCGAAACAAAACCGTATCGATCGGGAGTCACATAAGAAAACGTGAATAGAACACATACAGGTTGTTCTCCGGCGATGGCGATTTATCTCTCTCTATCTTCACTCGACAGGGATGGTGGAAGGAAACGATTGAATTGGGGAGAGGTCATGGCTGGAGTCGTTGACGGGGAGTGTGGCCACTGGCCGGAGTTGTGAAGGGTGAGAGCTGGGTCGGTTGCGGTGTGGTGTACTCTGGTCCTCTCTCTGTTTCGCTGTATGTGTGTATATGGATTGTATGTATATTGAATCATGGATATAATAAATGAGTACTCCAGTATTTATTTTTCATGTAACCGATTGACCAAAAAAAGAGAATATTAAATGAAGGGAAAGACTGTTCAGAAGGGTAATTCCATATTTGGGGAAGTGTAAAAGTCAATTGCTTCCTATTGTATTAATCAAACACGTAATTTTAATTTATGGGTATGTGTGTGCATTATAGCTGTGAACAATAAAAAATGAGCCCAATTATATTTTTTCTTTAATGGTGTTTGAGGGTTTTTTTTTTGTTTCCTTTTTTCAAAAAAAAATTAATTAGAGAGAATCAAAGGGGAAAAAAAGACACACAATAGATGAACGGTGTTTTTCTTTTTTGAATACGTTAGATCTGAACCCATGAGGGGCATAAATGTCTTTCAATAGCCTTTTTTTAACGGAGTTAGGGCTTTTAAACCTTTTCGATAGTTGAGGGGGTGTCGTCGTAGGTTTATTTAGTTTAGGGGGTGTCTTCCTCCATTTCGTATAATATAGGGGGTGTCTAGGTGATTTACCCTATTTTCTAACAATTTTAAACAGATTTCCATATACTATTTTCATGGAAGAAGGAAAAATTCGTCCCCTAAGTAGTCTTGGAGTTCTTGAATTGTTTTAAATATTATGGATTTTTCCTTTGTACGTTCATGTACATGTGTTAGCAATGTTGTTTAGGGGTAGTTTCCCGAAATAAGTTACTTGGCCTTTTGAGTTTTGATTTTAAATAAAAAATTTCTCGTTTTGTTAATTTTACGTTAAACTTCCATAGATTATTAGTTCGTCTCGACGAGAGGAATCAGAACACTGAAAAAGTATAACTTTTACCCAGATTTTTAAAGAAATATCCAACTTGTAGTACTTGTAGATCCACAAAAGTTTGACGTAAAACTAACATACGCGAATTTTGTTAAATAAAGGTAAAATTCAAAAAACACTTTTAATAAAGTTACGTATTTTAAGAAACTACTCCTAACACACGTTTTGAAGTGCAGAGATGATAAATTTTATGCATGGTGCATAGAGTTACTAATCATGGACCCAATTGATAGTGTCCCCTTGTCTTTTACTCCATATGAATGGGGACTTTCTTTTGTGTGTGAACGGTGTCAATAATAGGGACTCGGGGTCCTCGTAGCGATCATATCTCGCTGCAGCTTGTAGCTAGGCAACTCATGGTCGTGTGGGGCCAATTTTGTAGTTCAACAGTAACAATTCAAACCGTCTAATAATTTTAAAATGATTATTAAAGTACTCTTGCAAAAAATTAGCCTAATCGGAAATTTTCATGTAATTGACCTAACTAGTTCAATTTTTTTTATTCTGAATTCAACCCTTATATTCTGAAAGAATTTTGAAAAAAAAAATTAAACAATTGGATTCTTGGTATCCCATTGATCTAAACCGCAGATATCACATGGCTTATTATGAAGAACATTCAATAGATTTTTATATTGATCGGACATAGATAGGTATCAAAATGCAAAAGATTATATTATAATAATAAACAATTTTCATACCTATTGATATTTGATCAAGACATAGTACGTTTTAATAATTGGTTTTCTCAATGAGCCCTATGTTGTTTGCATTTCAGATCAAGAGAGTACCGAGCACATAAATGTTTAACTTTTCTTCAAAAAAATTTAGATTATAGGGATTGGATTCTAAATGGAAAATTGAATGCATTACTATATCAATTACTCGCAAAATATCCGTTTGGGCTAATTTTTTCCAAGAACACTCGAATAGTTATTTAAAAAATTATTGGACAGAAAAGATCTCGAAATGAGCCCCACATGACCATGCGTAGCCTAGCCCCTTAACTTACCCCAAAACGGCCCAGGTCCTAATAAAAGGACCACTCACTCATTACACGAAGCTCCAGTATACGGGGTCTTGTCAAGGATTGATGTACCGGTCTCGATAATCGGTCTTAGTAACTCATTAGCATGTTCTTTTAACTGCCCTTCCAATAATGTCAGATGAAAATCTATCGATAAATAGCATTGGTTTGAACGACCAGGTCCTTTGTGGGGCCAGCCCATCCAGCGTCATCACAAGTCATAAAGCATATGCGTTTCTTCTCCGGCCTTTCGTTATACGATGATAAATTGATAGTTACATGGACATATCACTATTTTTAATAATTCACGTGTCTGGATTAACTTTCACTAATCTTGATTATTTTGTAGGCTCAATTCAATTACAAATATGCAGAGAACCCAATTAAAATCGGAATAAAACTCTGTATAATTAGACTCCCAGAGAATTGATAACATTGAAAATTTTCAAAATCTTATGTAAATTCTTAAATCACGCGTCTTTAGTACAGGACGACCCTTGAGGTTAGGGACATATCATTATTTTTCACACGTTTGGTCATTTATAATCGTTATATTTCTTCTTAATTTATGAGTATTTTCGATGGTCTTGTTCGTTTTAGATTTTGAGATCAGTTTTATCAATTATTCAATCATTATTTACATTTTTCTCAATTTATTACTCATATTTTCAAATATTATTCTCATTTTATCTTTCTAATCGTTATCCCATATTTTAAATTATTATTCTCTTTTCTCCCTCTAATCATTACTCAAAAACTAAAACTAAAACCCGAAACCAAACACAACCATCATAGACAGATTAAATAAGGAGTATCTAACAGGAATTTTTTTTTTTGAAAACGATCAATGCGAGCCTGCTCTCTCATGAATTAGATTCTTTCCTTCCTTTTCCCCCCTAAACCAAGTAAATTCCTTCCTTTTCTCTTTCCCGATTTCAATTGGATCTCTTCCTCAGTTTCACACATACAGACTTTGCTTTTACGCTTTATTCGAGAAAGCTTTTTGTGGATCTTTTTTGCAAAAAAGAGCTCATTCGACCCCACATGACATATAACCCTCTCAAATTTATTCAAAACCACCCAAACCCCTCTCAACCGGGTTTGATATTCTCCTTCATCAAGCCCTTTTCGTTTGACCCCTCTCACAACAGCAACAACTCCAGATTTCCACGTTTTCTCTCTCTTTGACCCTTTGAATTTGCGTAATTTTCAAGTCTCCCTCCATCTGCTCAGCGTCTGCGGTTTTTCTTTTCATTTCTGTTTTTCCAATGAGGTTTTTGTAGAGATTTCATTTTCAGGAGAGTCAATAATACTGTTCTGGTTTGGTAGATTTTTTTGGATTGAAAAAGAAAAATTAAAGGGTATATCTTTATTCGGCTGGAATTGGCGTGGGTGATGTTGCTTTTGGGCTGATTAGGTTCTTATCTGATCTGGGTTTTTTCGGCGTCCCACCATTCTTGCTGATTCTTGGTCTGCTTTGAGGTGAGTCACTCATCCAAGAAAAATAATCTATTTGGTCTTTGTTTAATCTGGAACATGGGTTAATTGTTATGGATATTAGGGGCACAATGAGCTGGAAGAATCTTTCTTTCTTTCCTTTTTTCTTATTTTATGTCCTTTAGGGGTCTTATTTATATTCAGATGAGCTAAATAACAACTTTTTGATGACTTCTCAAAGCAATTGTTTGTTTGTCTGTTGGAACTGATGCATATTGGGCAGCAGTGTTATGGCTGGTTCGTCGAATCTATATCCTCTTTACGAGTGTTGCCAATTGTTTTGATGTTATTTTTCAGGTTTTGTTTCTTATTTTGATTTTCTAATGGTGAAGAATGAAATTCACTTTGAATTTTATTTGGATGATCAGTTGTTGGATTTGATATTTGCATACACTTTGAGTTGATTCTCCTGATGTAATCTGCAAAGTGAATTGGGGTTCATTCAGTCTTCTGGGTACCCTTTCTGTTGTTCTTGCCGCTTTGACATCAAAAACAATCTGAATTGCATTAATTTTCTTTGTGTTTACCTTGTTTTGTTTAATGATGATCTCTGTTGAATATGCCTTGTCAGAGAGATGAGTAATTCCAGTAGAGCTATGCCTTTTAAATTAGCTTACACCATCTTCATCTTGTCGACTTCCGTAGTCATTGGCCCCTTTCATATTGCACCATGTCACTGGTTTGGATTAGTCATGGGAACTCGTAGTTCTCAATCAATGTACAGGTCACCTTTCAGTTGGTGCGTTTAATCACACATTTGGATGAAGTTTACAGTTCAACGATCTCCTTTCCCAGTGATATTTGTTTTGCAATATGATAATTTGATGTGGAGATTAGCCACGAATTTTCAGGTTTGTTTAGGTATAATGTGAAGGTTGTTAGGATTTCTGAATAGCTGAGCTTCTACATTGTATTTGATGCCTGATGCTTATTGTGTTTGAAAATGATGTGTGAGCAGGTAAAAGCTTCCTTGATTATGCACAGATAACATTCCGACTTATGGGCTGGCTTAGCAAAATTTTCAAGGGCTCAAGCTACAAAGTTTCAGAGGGGCAATACAATTGGAATGATAGTTATAGTGAAGAAACAGTCGGGAATGAGAGATATAGTGAAGAAACGGTCGGTAATGCAAGATATAGTGAAGAAACAGTCGGGAATGAACCTTCGACTTCAGGGGTAATTCAGTTGCTACTTTGAAGTTTGAGCCATCTCTTTTAGCTATTTTTAGAGTTGTCTGACATGTACTATCAAGTTAAATGAAAGAACTGAGGAGATAAGGTCAAAATTATTTTCTTAGTCATGGTTTGGCCTTATTATTTTCTTAGTCATGGTTTGGCCTTATTATTTTCTTAGTCATGGTTTGGCCTTTATAGCCTTTGGCAAACGGCAGCATATTGAAGTGTTGTCAACAAGTTCTTTTTGCTTAGTCTGTGTTAACCTACTCAATTGTGGAACTATAGGATGCGTGGTCAGAGACTGAAGACATAGATCATGCTATTGCACTATCCCTTTTGGAAGAAGATCATAAAAGGAAAAACGTTGTTGGTGAGTGAAATTTACCTATGTGATATCCATGTTTGCTTCTGAAAATATAGGTTCTTGAGGAAATATTTGTTAACTAGTTTGTTTTGTGCTCTAGTTTAGCTGTCAATCTTAGAACCTGACATGGTAGGGTTTTAGCAAGTTGTGATGTGATCGTAAAATCAAACGTGACTAGAATGGAAAGTAGTTCTTTTGGCAATGTTATGTGAAATGGATTTTGTTTGACTTTTTGAGGCTTAATATACATTGCTTTCTGGCAGAACCATGCATTCTCAAAATATGGAGCAGCCATCCCAATTCCCAATGCTAATCATGATCTACTTTATGTCATCCTATTAGTTCTTTCAGATTCTTAAATTAAAAATCGTGAAGAAACTCCTACACTCTTGGTGGTAATAGCGAAATTATGTAGTGGAGCTGACAGGGAAAACAAAGTAGTTCTTAGTGATAATGATATCTGCTTTTAAATGGGTCCGACGTAATCATTCAGAATCTTGGTAACTTGTTCACCATCCAGTAATTGTAGACTTGATTATTTGTTATATCCCATGCAAATTGTTAGAAAACCGTACTCCTGGCATGGGAAAATTATTGGTAAAATCAGTTGCAAAATCAGAGTCCGGAGACTCTAGACTCATACCTGCCATTAAGAAAAAGGGCTGTAAAATTTCATAGTTTGTACAAAGAGACACGCTAACGGTTTATATCGTTACAAGAGACATTGTCATGGTACTTTACTGTATATTTCTACGTTTGGATTTAATCCTTAACTTCGTTATTACTGGTGTTGGTTTACTCGACTGATGTTGCAAAGTATAAGAGCTTTGCCTTTGGACTAGCCTGGAGTGGTGTGTTAATTAAGCATATATGAAATGTAGTGATTCAGTTTCTTTCGCCTATATCCTACATTGCGAGATTAAGTTCCTCATATGACTGTCCAGATTATGAATCCCTATTGAAAGAAGATGAACAACTTGCCAAAGCTCTACAGGAAAGCTTGAACGTTGAATCTCCACCACGATATGCACCTGGAAATGGAAATGACCATGGCAATGGCCATGGCCATGGCCGTGAAAATGGAAATGGAATTGGGAGTGGGAATGGGAGTGGGAATGGGAATGGGAATGGAAATATATATCAACCTATATCTTACCCCTATTCAACAGGGTTCAGGTACGATTCCTTCCTGTCAAGAATACTTAGGGAGGCTTATTTGATTAACTTTTGGTAAAATTTCATTTTCAAAATTGCTCTCTTTTTACAATAGTTGAACAGGGTAGAAGATTATGGTCAAGTAATACTTCTGCCAGAACACTCAAAAAACTTCATCTACTTGTCCAGTGCGCACAAATGTGATAAATATGCTTTGTGGTTTTTGGTCCTTCAGTTTCTATCCCCATGCGTTGTTCGTAAGTTGTTGACTATGGGTCAGTAGTGCAGTGTATAAACTTCCTGTTACAGTACCATATAGCATAAGTAGCTATGGGACTCAAAACAACTACTGGGGTCCGATGCACCAGTTGTCATTTTCACGATAACATACTGTCATGTGATCCAGCAATGTTTTCTTTTCTTTTTCTTTGTGATAGAGTATGTGCTGGTTGTAACACCGAGATTGGTTACGGAAGATTTCTGAATTGCATGAATGCAGTTTGGCATCCAGAATGTTTCAGATGCCATGCCTGCAACCAACCAATTTGTGATTATGAGGTACAAAAACTACTACTGTCTATGCTGCCAAAACACTCTAGTTCTTGTCTGATTTTAACCTTGGAAGACCAATTATACTTTACTAGTCGATAGCTCATATGGAATAATAGTTCCTGCGATTTATGGTGCTGAGGTTTTCACATATTTCTTCTTCTGTAGTTTTCGTTGTCTGGGAGTTATCCTTATCACAAGTATTGCTACAAGGAGCACTATCACCCAAAATGCGACGTTTGCAAACATTTTGTAAGTATCTTTCAAGTGTCAAGAAATAGCCTGTTGTTTCCATCTTTGCATAATCAGGTTCTAGTGCGAGTGAGATCATTTTCATTCTTTACAGCGCAACATTTACAGCATTGTACCTACTATGTCGTTTCATTTTTTTTCATGCTGAAAATTTTGTGCCCATGTCAATAGTGTTTTCTTTTTGAAATGCAATGTGGAGTACATGTTCATATTCATGTCTTTGAATGTCATGTCTTACAAAGCTATGAAGTTGCCTAGTAATTTTTGAAGGCAATAGATTGCATGCAAACTATTAAATTCAGGTGGTGATTTCCGCCAAAATTTCATATATTGTTGTGGCGAGTATTGTTGTTGTACATGCTTGAGAAATCTATGTGCGCTTTAATCATACAGACTATAATTGGAACTTAAAAGCGAAAAAATCAGCTGGACGATTTTCTTTTCTTCCGTGACTTTATGCCCCTTTGAAAGTCAGAAAAAAGAGTAACTGTTATTTCCAACCAACTGAACAAACCCCATCATTTTGACCTTTTCTGAAAAAGGTTGGATATGAAATAAGGAGATCAAAATCCTGTTTTGGGGTCAAACACGATCCTGAGATCAAAATCCTGTTTTTGGGTCACATTCTTACCCAAGTATCCTGATGGATTACCTTGAAATTCAATCGTTACGCTAGTTCCTTGGAGCTGCTGGTATCACGGCACAGGTGCCTTCAATCTGTAGGCTAAACAATTGTGGGCACTTAAAATGTGGAAACGATCTCTTGCTTTGGATATGGAATCCAACATAAAAGCCAGTGAAGAAAGATAAATCGATTCCTTTATAGTTAGTAATTTGATTAAAGGTCTGCATTGAACTAAATAATTCTGATATATATCAATACAAATGGATGTTACACTTGATTACTAGAGCCAACATGTCCTGGAAAGGATAATTGTTTGTTCCTTTTTCTTTTGGTTGGACAATTTCTTTGCCATCCTCTATTTGGCTTCTGGAGCCTAGAGAATTCCAGGGAAGCTTTCTTACGAGTGGACCAATTTTTCTACCCCGATGTTAGCTTCTTGTTGCAATGGGGCCTTCACTTTTTGCTCTCATTGAAAAGGCTGAGGCGAACACGTAGAGGGTTGAATAGGCCAATCTCTTGAACAATCTATTGATGATGATACCAGGTTAATGTTATCCAATATTGTACTAAACAAAGCAAGCCCATATCCTCAACAAGACCACTTGTAGATTTAGAAGAGTTGGTCCTCATGCAAATTTTTACCTGGTTTTTGGTTAGGAGAACGTGCTGCAATGTCTTAAACATCTTCGATCTCAAGTATTTCAAGTTTTGGAAATTTAAACCTCTATTCTAACCTGCGCACTGATGTCCATCTTGTCTGAGGAAATCTCGGAAACATTGAATGGTCTTGTGAATTGGCCTCTTTTATAGTGTGACAAGCTATTATGTTTATCTTTTTGTTTCAAGGTCTTTTTTTTTTTTTTTATCTATTCATGCTGTTCCTTTAGAAGTTTATGACTTTTTTTTTTTTGGTTTTCCTTTCAGATACCAACAAACGCTGGTGGTCTTATAGAATATAGGGCACATCCTTTCTGGGTCCAGAAGTACTGCCCCTTTCATGAACACGATGGGACTCCTCGGTGCTGTAGCTGCGAGCGAATGGAGGTTAGTTTAACTTAAATACAATTGGTCTAGCGACTTTTTTGGGTTTGCAAAGGAGCATCTCAGTCCCACGCCTTTTTCATTCTTGCTAAATTTTAATTAGCATGTGAACCTTAGTCTTATCAAAAAGTACGGGATTTTATTCCCTTCCTGTCAAATTAAAGCATGGAAGTCAGTCCGAGTGGCCATACAAATTGAGCTATTTAGGAACAAACGAGCGTGAATATGCATGCTCATCCCAAGCAGTTTGTTCATTCAACATTAGAATTTAATACAGATGATCAATGTGTCAATACATGATCTGAAAGAAATACTAGAATGACTCCTTATAACAGAAGTCTTTGTAAGCATATTTGTAAACTAAAAGTATGCATTACTGATATCAAATTTTACTAATATGGGCACATTATATTCTATCGATAACCAAAGTTAAACACTACAATCACAAAATTACAGTAGTTACTGAGAATTTGAGTCTTCTCTCCTCTATGCATGACTGAATGAACCACTGGAGTAAAAATTAACTTTGCTTTCCAAGAGATATCTTGAAGATGTGCAAACATGTGAGTTGTTATACTCATTTGATACTTCCCCTAATCTTTTGGTACAATATTTGAGTTTGGATACCAACTCGTGGATTTGCATTCCTGGTGACCCAAAACACCCCTTCATGCTGTCCAATAAAAGCCTCGATCATGTCTTTTCAGAAGAAATATTGATTGTATTGGCTTTGCTCTTCACATGCAGCCAAGGGAAACAAAATATGTTGCACTTGAGGACGGTCGAAAGCTCTGCCTTGAGTGTTTGGACTCTGCAATCATGGACACTAATCAGTGCCAACCCCTTTATCTTGATATTCAAGAATTTTATGAAGGCTTGAATATGAAAGTGGAGCAGCAGGTTCCCCTGCTCTTGGTAGAGAGGCAAGCATTGAATGAAGCCATGGACGGTGAAAAGAGTGTAAGGCAAATCATAGTCATATGAGTAACGATGATTTGTTTGTTTTGTTGTTTGTCTTTGGTAAATTAATCTCTTGAAGAGCTTATGGTTGTTCTTTCTCTTGGCCAGGGCCATCATCACATGCCTGAGACCAGAGGACTCTGCCTTTCCGAGGAGCAAACTGTTAGCACTGTAAGGATGTTTGTGTCATTTCTGTTTCTTTCTTTTCCTGACATCCATTGAGTTTGTCATGATCACTAGCCCATTTTCTTGTATCTGAATTACCTTCAAAATGAGCAGATTTTGAAGCGCCCAAAAATTGGAGCAGGTAACAGAGCCATGAACATGATAACTGAGCCTTATAAACTCATCCGCCGTTGTGAGGTGACTGCAATTCTGATTTTATATGGCCTTCCTAGGTATCTCTCTCTCTCTCTCTCTCTCTCTCTCTCTCTCTCTCTCTCTCTCTCTCTCTCTCTCGTGCCTGCTGTTATAGTTTATAGGACTTGCACGGTTGGTAACTTCTGTCTTTTTCAAAGGACATGAAGAAAAGAATAAATGCTTCACAATAATATGTTAAAATTTCAAATTATTCATTTGGCCGTATTGAACAATATTACTTGATAAAATATTCCCAAAGCAAGCGAAAGTGAAGAAGGGATTGGAAATAATGGCAAGAACAGGTCCTCTTGATGAATGGCAGAACCCTCAATACCACACTGTGTTTGCTTCAGGGTTATGTAGGTGTTGAACTTAATGTGTGTCCAATGCAAAAGCTTTTGTAGAGCATGTTTATCCATATGCACAGTTCTCCTGTTTTACAAATTACACTGAGGAAATTTTTATGAAGTAAGATTGAGAAGAATTTACCAAATTAAGTAGACTTTGTAAATTCTTCTTACTCCTTGAAATGTTATTAGATAGATTGTTTATTTTCTGTAAGTTTCACTATATTGTGGAGAGTGGAGACTTTATCTTTGAACAAAGCAAATTCATAAGTTACTGCATTCGACTTCAGCATCTGGTGGTAGTGTCAGTCTCGGCCTCAAACAGTGATACATCTAGCATAAGATGTACTAGATTTCTTCACTGATCATCCTGTGAACTATGATTCTCAGCTGAGATTTTGTTTTCCTACTACTCTCAAACTCTCCTTGCACAGGTTGCTGACCGGTTCTATCCTAGCTCATGAGATGATGCACGCATGGCTTCGACTTCAAGGTGCTTCTTCATATCATGCATTTAACTTTTCGAACGTTTCATTGCAATGCCATTGGCTTTTAGAATTACTCCATTTTGTTTCTTTGCATCATTAGTACGATAACAAAGTTTGTTCTTTCTCGTAACCAAAGAAAATCTCAAAGGATTGTTGCTTCGTTTTGAGAAACTAGGTTTATGAGCGCTGCATACATTTAAAAATGTGTGGGTGTGTGTGGGTGGGGTGGGGTTTATGAGCGCTGCATACATTTAAAAATGTATGTGTGGGTGTGTGGAAGGTACGGCCCGAAAATACCCATTAATGGGTGTTTAAGAGGGTAGATTGGGTACGACTCTTTGGCATCAAATGCACAACGTAGCTTTCCAAACACTCGAAACCATAACCTAAAGATTGTTAGGCTTAGTGGTACACGTACCTATGTGAGATTTTTTCAGCTTCACAATGCCTGTTATATTTTCTGAAGTATTGACATGCGATTCTTATTTACGTGTAATAGGTTACCGAACTCTAAGCCAAGATGTCGAAGAAGGTATCTGTCAGGTGTTAGCTCACTTGTGGTTAGAATCGCAAATCATGTCCATATCAGGCAGCAACGGTGCATCAACCTCATCCTCCGCTGTTGCTTCAAGATCAGCGAAGCAGGGGACAAGATCTCCGTTCGAGAGGAAACTAGGGGAGTTTTTCAAACACCAGATTGAATCGGACACGTCTCCAGTCTACGGAAACGGGTTTAGAGCTGGTAACCACGCAGTCCTCAAATATGGTCTCCGACCAACCCTGGACCATATTCGGCTCACAGGGGGTTTTCCTTATTAAAAGCAAAATTGAAATTGTTTTGAATGTCACTTGTGATTGGTATGAATGGGTGAAGTTTGGCCTCTTTACGTTAAAAAGAAAGTAGATTAGATATAGATTTTTATTTCTACACGTTGTAGATGCAGTACTTTTACATACTTCGAAAGAAAATTAATAAAATCATTTGTTGTTTTTCATCACTGATCATCCTGTGTATCACGTTCGTCCATTTCCAACAAGATTTGGATCAATCATCGAACCCGTCTCAAATTCTCCATCCATAGTCGAACCCGCTACCGTGGAAACTGGAAAGCAGCAATTCCTGACCTTCTTTTGCAATCACCACTTCCACTCCCGTTACCAATTCCAACAGTCACAACTCCAAAAGCACATAAACATCAATCTGAAGAGTCACAACCCTTGTTCGTACATACTCGGGTGCCAAACAAAATCTAGTCCCTGCAACAACTGTCGGTGAACTATATCTCTCCTTCACTTCTTTTTGTGCAAGTTTGAAATTGGCAAATTTCGCCTGGAGATTTCTGTCAAGTAGCACATTACTGATCTTAAAAGATAAATCGGTCTCGAGATCACGTAAATTCAATTCGTTAATCAATTGCTAGGAATTATTGCCATTCCGAAAGGGTGATGTGGAGTGCGTAAAACATTCCCCACACGAATAGTGAATCACCGAATATCGATCTCTGGTATCGACAAACATGCTACGAGTGTGTGACTGTTTGTTTTATATGGAGGTGAGATATAGGGAGGATACGGATATGCATATGCAGCATGGGCTGAGCATATTCGACATTTGTTTGAGGACATTTGTTTGAGTCTTTCTTCCCGGATACTCCCATGCATATCCTTTTGCAGGGCCCTTTTGCAGGGGACTTATGTTAGACACCCCCTATCCAAAACATAAACGACGTATCCTTTATCATTCAATTCCCTTGTGGGCCCACCGCCTCTGCTCCCGCCTGCATCTACTGCCGAGAGACGAAAAGAGGAAGGGAGAATGCATGCAGGACTCAGGGTATGAGATCCCCTGTTCCGGAAAAATTGTGTTCCTCTGTTCCGAATTATTTTGGATCATTCGATTGTATGTGTTCTATTTTTTATTTTAAAATTTTTATATGATCCAATGGCTAGAAATGCATCGGAACAGAGGAATAGAGGTTTTTAGAACAGAGAATTTGATGCCAGAACTGAGAGCCCTTTTGGCTCACACTATTTGCTTTTCGTGATTTATTTATTTGGGACAAAATTTGAATTTCATCAAATTGTATATTATTATTGAACTCACCATATCCCTTTCTACAACAATAAAATAAAGAACACCAACAATACCAATTATAAAACAATACCACTAACCAAGGCAGCATCGAGGGTTTAGTCCCGACGCAGCATCCGATCCTCCAAGTTACGAATATATGCCCTTGCATGGGTGTCTGCAAATCGTTCAAGACGATCGTCTTCGTCGTCGTCGAAGCCAGGAGGCTTTGAAGTCTCTCCGGCATGCTTCTTGCTGGTATCCACCTTCTTGGTGGCGGTACGCGGCGCAGTTTGGTTATCCTCCGCCGGGGTATATTCTATCATGGCCATCTTTCACAAAAAAACTAATCTAAAATACTCAACAACAACCGTGAAATGACTGTGGGTTCGAGTCCCACCGGACGTGCCAATTGTTGGGGGTGTAATCACGGTGGTGCTCCTCCTCTAACCTTGAACCTACAACCACAAGACAATGGTTAGGGCCTCTTGGGCCTATTGCCCAAGGACACTCCGATGCTCAAGTTAATATAGAGATAGAAGAGTACAAACAGTATTTCAGATCTCGGATTGTGTGTGTACCTCTAGGGTTTATCGTTTGATACTTATAGGTCTCCATGTACTTGCTCTCCAAGTCTCGTGACGTCATTCGTGACGACTACGGTCACGTGACCCGTCCACTAACTTGCTGCCACGTCGCTCTCCAGATGCCTCTGAAAGGTTCTCGTACCACGCCTCGTGGTCTCTGTCACGTGTACTTTTAACCGCCTTTATTGGCTCACCGGGTCTGCTCTTGGGTCGGGTGTCAACGCTTGACCCGCAACCACCGCACCCGTAGTTCCTTCTTTTCCAACCGGATATCCTTCGGTATTAGTCCTCGTCGGCCATATACCCTTTAAGGTTGGTCTACTTTACCTTCTGCTTCATGCGGCTCTCAAAACCTGGGTGCTGCCCAAGAGCCTTAGGTTCGGTAATACTGCCTACAGCACTATCCACATAATATCTGCTAGTTCATGCTGAACGACATTAAGCTTTACGACCCTAAATCCCTTTGGCATATAAGTGATCGTTGGGCCTCAAAGCCCCTGTCTAGCCATTGAGTCCACACTGGTCCAGCCTTAGGCTGGACCTCTATTTTCGGCCCACCACAAGCATAATATAAAATCCTCCATTATGATTGTCTGCACAACCGGATGTGGACATTTAAAAGTAGTCGAACATCAGAAGTGTCACAACCCTTTTCCGGATTTCCTTAAAGCTGCATCATATGAAGTTTATGTTTTCTTGTAATAATTTAGCCTCTGTACTGAACCTCTGCAATGGGACTCGGCTATGAATTTAGTCTGAACCTCTGCAATTGGACTCGGCTATGACTTTAGTTGATCCCATACATCAATATTCTAAGCTATTAACTCACGTGAGCACGATTAGTTCAACTGTTGTTGTATTGATTTTTTTTTTTATCATACTATTTTTGTATTGATTGATCTCCTGATGATCGGTAGCATAGGGAGCAATCGAAGTGTTGCTTTATGTTGAGTTTTACCATAAAACCTGTTGCTAAGTTTTATGAGTAAGAAATATACGTTTTCTGATAGAGAAGGTAAACCCAAGTGGTTATGCAGATAAACCCTGAAATCTTATTAGGATGCAGTCTCTGTACTCTGTAGCAATGCAACACCATCAAGTAGAGCTGTTCACAAGTGCATTGTTTCTGATACGTTGTGATAGAGTTTCAAACTACCCTGAATTTTACAAGGTCATTGATAAGCAAAACAAGATAATGTGTGCTAGGCTGTGGTTAAGATATTGGGACTTGTCATTTTAGGTTACCTGAATTGTTTATGCCAACAACTTAGTTTCATCAGTCTTGTTTCATTAATTTTACACCTTGTAAGGGTCTTGTCCTTGTCCTTTTATTGTGATTCCGTGTATTTGTTCATGTATTGTCGTTTCTCTTCTACCTATACCAGAAATTAGACATTCTACCTCGATGCATTTATAATGTTTTCTTGGAGGTGTAGAGGAAGTCATTTTTCTTTACAGGTTAAGACCTGGTGCATGTCCTAAAAGCTATGGTGTCAATGTTGCGCCGCTTGCACAGCTAGCTGGTTAACTTCTTTTTGTGTTTTCCTCGGCATCTTACTGTAGATAATAATACAAGCAACAGAGCCTTGTGTATTGGCATTCGAGCTTTAGGCTTTAGGTTGCACGATTGAATAATTGTCAGATTTTCAATGTGGTCTAACGTTGCTTACTGTGTATAAATTATAAAGCCTTTGTGACTACCACATGGATAATTTGCAATCTTTAGGAAGCCGATACCGTTGGAGGATGGGAAAGCTGAATACCAAAAAGTGAAAAAAAAATGTAATGTATGGAGATTACAAATGCTTATCATTATTTTGCAGAAAGATGTAATCCGTATGACATTTCCCTTCAACAACTTTACTACTCCAAAATGAAAAATGAGGTTCTTACTAGCATCATTTCAGGACTTCCCGATGCTGTACTCTACAAAGCTACTGCCAAGTCTCATAGTCGTTTGTATATTTCATCCTTTATATGTGGCACCTTCATCCTTTATAGTTACTGTAAATGTTTCTTTGCAATTATAGAGAGCCAATACTGTTATTTTTCTTATGCACATTATAAATTGTGGCCTATTAGCTATATTAGCCATTGAGTAATGTCATTTATTTAATACCACGAGAATGCTTTGATGGTAGCAAATATTGGATGGCTGCCACAAGTTGTGTGGATAGTAGAAACATACTTTTTCTTCAATAATGATAACTAGAATATTCATTTTGTTTTCTTTCTACTGTTTTGTAGCTACGGGATTGGAATGGAGGTTGATATGCCTTACGTGGCCTGTCCACACGCAAGACATAGGATTATGCCCGGACCACGCATGGGGATAACTGGGTATGTTGTCCTTGGTGGCTCAGAAATTGACTTGGTTTCTGAGGTAGTTCACTACCATAATCCCGTGGTTGGAGTTCTTCGTGGATGGGGATTACCTTTGCGTGATTATTTCAGGGTTTAAGGTGTCAATCGTGCCATGTCTTGCCACTATTCTTCCATGCCAACCGTGCTTCGTGTCGTGTCGAGCCGACCAATTTACTTAATCGTGCCGTGGCGTGACATTTTTAATTGTGCCGTGCCATTTTTTATCGTGTCGTGCCGTGCCAAATTTCTTTACTCGTGCCGTGCCATTTTGTGGTCGTCTCGTGCTGGCCCATTAAGTTAATCGTGTGGTGCCGTGCTGGCCCTATTAGTTAATCGTGTGACTCAAGTCATGCATTGCCGTTTATAAATCGTGTTGTGCCGTGCCAGCCCGCGAATCATTAATCTTGTCGAGTCGTGCCTACCCGCTTTCTATATCGTGTCGACCAGCTCACTTAATCGTGTCGTGTCTTTGTAGCTACGAGATTGGAATGGAGGTTGATATACCTTAAGTGGCCTGTCCACACGTAAGGCATAGGATTATGCCCGGACCACGCATGGGGATAACTGGGTATGTTGTCCTTGGTGGCTCAAAAATTGACTTGGTTTCTGAGATAGTTAACTACCATCACCCCATGGTTGGAGTTCTTCGTGGATGGGGATTAGCTTTGCGTGATTATGTCGGGGTTAGACGTGTCAATCATGCCACGCCGTGCCACTTTTCTTCCGTGCCAACCGTGCTTCGTGTCGTGTCGTGTCGTGCCGGCCCATTTACTTAATCGTGTCGTGGCGTGCCATTTTTAATTGTGTCGTGCCATTTTTTATCGTGTCGTGCCATGCCAAATTTCTTTATTCGTGTCGTGCCATTTTGTGGTCGTGTCGTGCTGGCCCATTCAGTTAATCGTGTCGTGCCGTGTCGGCCCGCTTACTTAATCGTGTTGTGCCGTGCTGGCCCTCTTAGTTAATTGTGTGACTCGTGTCGTGTCGTGCCCTGCCCGTTTAATTAATCGTGTCATGCAGTGCCGTTTATAAATCGTGTTGTGCCGTGCCGGCCCGCGAATCATTAATCTTGTCGTGTCGTGCCGACCCGCTTTCTAAATCGTGTCGTGTCGTGTCGTGCCGACCAGCTTACTTAATCGTGTCGTGCCTTTGTAGCTACGGGATTGGAATGGAGGTTGATATGCCTTACGTGGCCTGTCCACACGCAAGGCATAGGATTATGCCCGGACCACGCATGGGGATAACTGGGTATGTTGTCCTTGGTGGCTCAGAAATTGACTTGGTTTCTGAGATAGTTCACTACCATCACCCTGTGGTTGGAGTTGTTCGTGGATGGGGATTAGCTTTGCGTGATTATGTCGGGGTTAGAGGTGTCAATCGTGTCATGCCGTGCCACTTTTCTTCCGTGCCAACCGTGCTTCGTGTCGTGCCGTGCCGACCCATTTACTTAATTGCGTCGTGACGTGCCATTTTTTATCGTGTCGTGCCTTGCCCAATTTCTTTATTCTTGTCGTGCCATTTTGTGGTCGTGTCGTGCTGGCCTATTTTGTTAATTGTGGCGTGCCGTGCCGGCCCGCTTACTTAATCGTGCCGTGCCGTGCTGGCCCTATTAGTTAATGGTGTGACTCGTGTCGTGTCGTGGTATGCCGTGTCGTGCCCGTTTAATTAATCGTGTCATGTCGTGCCGTTAATAAATCGTGTTGTACCGTGCCGGCCCGCGATTCGTTAATCTTGTCCTGTCGTGCTGACCCGCTTTCTAAATCTTGTCCTGTTGTGCCGACTTGCTTACTTAATCAGGTCGTGTCTTTGTAACTACGGGATTGGAATGGAGGTTAATATGCCTCATGTGGCTTGTCCACACGCAAGGCATAGGATAATGCGCGGACCACGCATGGGGATAACTGGGTATGTTGTCCTTGGTGGCTCAAAAATTGACTTGGTTTCTGAGATAGTTCATTACCATCACCCCGTGGTTGGAGTTCTTCGTGGATGGGGATTAGCTTTGCGTGATTATGTCGGGGTTAGAGGGGTCAATCGTGCCATGCCTTGCCACTATTCTTCCATGTCAACTGTGCTTCGGGTCGTGCCGAGCCGACCCATTTACTTAATCGTGCCGTGGCGTGCCATTTTTAATTTTGCCGTGGCATTTTTTATCGTGTCGTGCCGTGCCAAATTTCTTTATTCGTGTCGTGCCACTTTGTGGTCGTGTCGTGCTGGCCCATTCAGTTAATCGTGTCCTGCCGTGCCGGCCCGTTTACTTAATCGTGTCGTGCCGTGCTGGCCCTATTAGTTAATCTAGTGACTCGTGTCGTGCCGTGCCTGTTTAATTAATTGTGTCATGTCGTGCCGTTTATAAATCGTGTTGTGCCGTGCCGGCCCGCGAATCATTAATCTTGTCGTGTCGTGCCGACCCGCTTTCTAAATCGTCTCGTGTCGTGCCGACCAGCTTACTTAATCGTGTCCTGTCTTTGTAGCGATAGGATTAGAATGGAGGTTGATATGCCTTACGTGGCCTGTCCACACGCAAGGCATAGGATTATGTCCGGATCACGCATGGGGATAACTGGGTATCTTGTCCTTGGTGGCTCAGAAATTGACTTGGTTTCTGAGATAATTCACTACCATCACCCCGTGGTTGGAGTTGTTCGTGGATGGGGATTACCTTTGAGTGATTATATCGGGGTTAGAGGTGTCAATCGTGCCATGTCGTGCCACTTTTTTTCCGTGCCAACCGTGCTTCGTGTCGTGCTGTGCCGACCCATTTACTTAATTGTGTCATGGCGTGCCATTTTTTATCGTGTTGAGCCGTCACAAATTTCTTTATTCTTGCCGTGCCATTTTGTGGTCGTGTCGTGCTGGCCCTATTAGTTAATCGTGTGACTCGTGTCGTGTTGTGCCGTGTCGTGCCCGTTTAATTGATCGTGTCATGCCGTGCCGTTTATAAATCGTGTTGTACTGTGCCGTCCCGCGAATCATTAATCTTGTCCTGTCGTGCTGACCCGCTTTCTAAATCGTGTCGTGTCGTACCGACCAGCTTACTTAATCGTGTCGTGCCGACCAGCTTACTTAATCGTGTCGTGTCTTTGTAGCTACGGGATTGGAATGGAGGTTGATATGCCTTATGTGGCCTGTCCACACGCAAGGCCTAGGATTATGCCCCGACCATGCATGGGGATAACTAGGTATGTTGTCCTTGGTGGCTCAGAAATTGACTTGGTTTCTGAGATAGTTCACTACCATCACCACGTGGTTAGAGTTCTTCATGGATGGGGATTAGCTTTGCGTGATTATGTCGGGGTTAGTGGTATCAATCTTGCCATGCCGTGCCATTTTTCTTCTGTGCCAACCATGCTTCGTGTCATGCCGTGCCGACCCATTACTTAATCGTGCCGTGGCGTGCTATTTTTTATCGTGTCGTGCCGTTCCAAATTTCTTTATTCGTGTCGTGCCATTTTGTGGACGTCTCATGCTGGCCTATTCAGTTAATCGTGTCGTGCCGTGCCGGCCCGCTTACTTAATCGTGTCGTGCCGTGCTGGCCCTATTAGTTAATCGTGTGACTCGTGTCGTGTTGTGCCCTGTCATGCCTGTTTAATTAATCGTGTCATGCCGTGCCGTTTATAAATCGTGTTCTGCCATGCCGGCCCGTGAATCATTAATCTTGTCCGGTCGTGCTGACCCGCTTTCTAAACCGTGTCGTGTCGTGCCGAACAACTTACTTAATCGTGTCGTGTCTTTGTAGCTACGGGATTGGAATGGAGGTTGATATGCCTTACGTGGCATGTCCACACGCAAGGCATAGGATTATGCCCGGACCACGCGTGGGGATAACTGGGTATGTATGTTGTCCTTGGTGGCTTAGAAATTGACTTGGTTTCTGAGATAGTTCACTACCATCACACCGTGGTTGGAGTTGTTCGTGGATGGTGATAAGCTTGGCCTGATTATATCGGGGTTAAAGGTGTCAATCGTGCCATGCAATGCCACTTTTTTCCGTGCCAACCGTGCTACGTGTCGTGCCGTGCCGGCCCATTTACTTAATCGTGCCGTGACGTGCCATTTTTAATTGTGTCGTGCCATTTTTTATCGTGTCGTGCCGTACCAAATTTCTTTATTCGTGTCATGCCATTTTGTGGTCGTGTCGGTCTGGCCCATTCTGTTAATCGTGTCGTGCCGTACCGACCTGCTTACTTAATCGGGTTGTGCCGTGCTGGCCCTATTAGTTAATCGTGTGACTCGTGTCGTGCCGTGTTGTGCCCGTTTAATTAATTGTGTCATGCCGTGCCGTTTATAAATCGTGTTGTGCCATGCCGGCCCGCGAATCATTAATCTTGTCGTGTCGTGCCGACCCGCTTTCTAAATCGTGTCTTGTCGTACCGACCAACTTTCTTAATCGTGTCGTGTCATTGTAACGACGGGATTGGAATGGAGGTTGATATGCCTTACGTGGCCTGTCCACACGCAAGGCATAGGATTATGCCCAGACCACGGATGGGGATAACTGGGTATGTTGTCCTTGGTGGCTCAGAAATTGACTTAGTTTCTGAGATAGTTCACTACCATCACCCCGTGGTTGAAGTTCTTCGTGGATGGGGATTAGCTTTGCGTGATTATGTCGGGGTTAGAGGTGTCAATCTTGCCATGCCGTGCCACTAATCTTCCGTGCCAATCGTGCTTCGTGTCGTGCCGTGCCGTGCCGGCCCATTTACTTTATCGTGTCGTGGCGTGCCATTTTTAATTGTGTCGTGCCACTTTTTATCGTGTCGTGCCGTGCCAAATTTCTTTATTCGTGTCGTGCCATTTTGTGGTTGTCTCGTGCTGGCCCATTCAGTTAATCGTGCCGCGTCGTGCTTGCCTTATTAGTTAATCGTGTGACTCGTGTCGTGTCGTGCCGTGACCGTTTAATTAATCGTGTCATGCCGTGCCGTTTATAAATCGTGTTGTGCCGTGTCAGCCCGCGAATCATTAATCTTGTCAAGTCGTGCCGACCTGCTTTCTAAATCGTGTCGTGTCGTGTCGTGCCGACCAGCTTACTTAATCGTGTTGTGTCTTTGTAGCTACGGGATTGGAATGGAGGTTGATATGCCTTATGTGGCATGTCCACACGCAAGGCATAGGATTATGCCTGGACCACACATGGGGATAACTGGGTATGTTGTCCTTGGTGGCTCAGAAATTGACTTGGTTTCTGAGATAGTTCACTACCATCACCCCGTGGTTGGAGTTCTTCGTGGATGGGGATCAGCTTTTGTGTGATTATGTCGGGGATAGAGGTGTCAATCATGCCATGCCGTGACACTTTTCTTCCGTGCCAACCGTGTTTCGTGTCGTGTTGTGCCGGCCCATTTACTTAATCGTGCCGTGGCGTGCCATTTTTAATTTTTCCGTGCCTTTTTTTATCGTGTCGTGCTGTACCAAATTTCTTTATTTGTTTGGTGCCATTTTGTGGTCGTGTCGGTCTGGCCCATTCAATTAATCGTGTCGTGTCGTGCCGACCCGCTTACTTAATCGGGTCGTGCCGTGCTGGCCCTATTAGTTAATCGTGTGACTCGTGTCGTGCCATGTTGTGCCCGTTTAATTAATTGTGTCATGCCGTGCCGTTTATAAATCGTGTTGTGCCGTGCCGGCCCGCGAATCATTAATCTTGTCGTGTCGTGCCGACCCTCTTTCTAAATCGTGTCTTGTCGTACCGACCAGCTTTCTTAATTGTGTCGTGTCATTGTAACGACGGGATTGGAATGGAGGTTGATATGCCTTATGTGGCCTGTCCACACGCAAGGCATAGGATTATGCCCGGACCACGGATGGGGATAACTGGGTATGTTGTCCTTGGTGGCTTAGAAATTGACTTGGTTTCTGAGATAGTTCACTACCATCACCCCGTGGTTGAAGTTCTTCGTGGATGAGGATTAGCTTTGCGTGATTATGTCGGGGTTAGAGGTGTCAATCTTGCCATGTCGTGCCACTAATCTTCCGTGCCAATCATGCTTCGTGTCGTGCCGTGCCGGCCCATTTACTTTATCGTGCCGTGGCGTGCCATTTTTAATTGTGTCGTGCCGTGCCAAATTTCTTTATTCGTGTCGTGCCATTTTGTGGTCGTCTCGTGCTGGCCCATTCAGTTAATCTTGTCGGGTCGTGCTTGCCTTATTAGTTAATCGTGTGACTCGTGTCGTGTCGTGTCGTGACCGTTTAATTAATCTTGTCATGCCGTGCCGTTTATAAATCGTGTTGTGCCGTGTCAGCCCGCGAATCATTAATCTTGTCAAGTCGTGCCGACCCGCTTTCTAAATCGTGTTGTGTCGTGCCGACCAGCTTACTTAATCGCGTTGTGTCTTTGTAGCTACGGGATTGGAATGGAGGTTGATATGCCTTATGTGGCATGTCCACACGCAAGGCATAGGATTATGCCTGGACCACGCATGGGGATAACTGGGTATGTTGTCCTTGGTGGCTCAGAAATTGACTTGGTTTCTGAGATAGTTCATTACCATCACCCCGTGGTTGGAGTTCTTCGTGGATGGGGATTAGCTTTTGCGTGATTATGTCGGGGTTAGAGGTGTCAATCGTGCCATGTTGTGCCACTTTTCTTCCGTGCCAACCGTGCTTCGTGTCGTGCTGTGCTGGCCCATTTACTTAATTGTGCCGTGGCGTGCCATTTTTAATTGTGCCGTGCCATTTTTTATCGTGTCGTGCCGTACCAAATTTCTTTATTCTCATCGTGCCATTTTGTGGTCGTGTCGTGCTGGCCCATTCAGTTAATCCTGTCGTGCCGTGCCGGCCCGCTTACTTAATCGTGTTGTGCCGTGCTGGCCCTCTTTGTTAATCGTGTGACTCATGTCGTGTCGTGCCGTGCTCGTTTAATTAATCGTGTCATGCCGTGCCATGACACGAAATAGTTGCATTAGTGTTTTTTTTTTCTGAGTTTGGTTTTTGTGAGTCTAATGTTTTTGTTTTTTTTTTTTAACTTACAGGGTGTTTATGCAGGTGCTTGCTCCGGGTGGGGTGATTACACAATATGTCACTCTGTTGATTCTCGATGCGGGGTCTGGTTTTTTCTTTATCCAGAACCTTAGTGGACGTAGCTGGGGAATTAATGGGTATGCAATGGTCAGCAAAGTTTTATTCATACAGTTCTCTTATCCAACTGGCCCCTTCCTTTACACAGGCCCCTTCATGCACTGTAATTTTCTGATGTAACTGTTAGTATGAGTGTTCACATGCTGTCTTGAACTTTTTGACTCACTCTTGATCTCTTCTTCCTTTCTTGACTAGATTTAGCAGACAAGTTTTTTTTTTATTTCTTAGATCTTTTAGAGGCTGGCTATGTAAGAAATGGCACGAAACAAAGACAGCATTGCTGCTGTTAAGCGCTCAGCATTGCTGCTGTCTAACTCTTTTGTTGCATTTACCTCCCTATTACCATCTTCAATGTCTATCCTGCTGGTAAAATTGCCGTAGCAAGCCCCACTGCCACCATATTTGGCAACTGGAATTTGCTATTGCTGAAAAGTATTTGACAATGGCAGAATGCCAAGGGCGTCACTCACAAACATTGAATATGACCTTGTCACTTTGTTACACATGTACTGTCTTTTGAGAAAATTTTGTGTGCCAATAGGATACCAAACTGGAAGGCTGATGTGGTACCCCTAGCCAATCTCGTGTGGACAGCAAATAACCAAATTGTGTCAGTGTTGAGCAAACTAGACAATGACCCTTTTAAAATTGACGGAGGTAAAACATCCGTTCAAGTCTTCTCACTCTTCGCGTGAAGATCTGCATTTTTTCTCTCTCATGTTCCCAACTTTTCTCTGTTCTCCTTTCTCACTTTCTCTACCCACAATTCTTCATTTCCCCTTGGCTTCAACATCCAAGAACTTGAAGGGATGAAGTGGTTTTCTTTTTGCAAGTGCGATCAGAATCATAGAATCCCTCTCTCTCTCTTTCTCTCTCTCTCTCTCTCTCTCAAAAGAGTAGTTTAACCAATTTAACATGGATGATGTCTTGCAAAATGGAGAGTCATGGCGCTAAAATTGTGGAAACATCCAACTCAAAATCAATTGGCAATGAGTGGAGAGGTCCCAACATATATTAAGTGATCACCCATTCCTCTCCTAAGCAACGTGGGACAATATTTCTTAACATCCCCCCTCACGTGCAGCCGCATTTGAGGTCTGTCACGTGTGGCCACTTTTTGGGTCCTATCATCGTGCAGCCTTTTTGCTAGTCTGTCGTGGGGTGTGGATTGTGAATTGTGGAATGGGCCCTGCTCTGATACCATGTGGAAACATCCAACTCAAAACCAATTGGCAATGAGTGGAGAGGTCCCAGCATATATTAAGTGATTACCCATTCCTCTCCTAAGCAATGTGAGACAATATTTCTTAATAAGTTAGGACTTACTCCTATTACTTAAATTTCGGTCCCAATATAAGTGCGATTCACTCTCTTGTGGATGGCTGTGTGATACTGAGGGTAATGCTTTGTGACATATGTAGAGTAATCTACAACCTATCTATTTAGGAGTATTTTTTACAAACAATAAAAATTAGAACTGTGACAATCAAGTTTACATAACGTTTCAGACAAGCAAAAAATAAATAAATAAGTACGTAAAGAAGAAGAAGAAGACAGAAGCTGCCCCAATTATCGTGAAAAATATGATCATTTGGTTTCAAATTATGGTAAATATCTTATTTGCATTCTTGTGTATGGTGTGTAGTGTGTACACTTTGTCCTAGCTTAGATTGAATGTACATATATGCATGTCATTTCTTTTTCTCTTTTCAAATATTCATATCATGCAAAAACTTAGTACAAAAAGAATGTCATCATCTGTCGACATTATTTATACAAGTGTTTATTTCAATTATGGTTTTTTTTTTTTTTTGGTCCTTCTGGCAAATGATGCAATGCACACCTTTTATTTAGGTGTGTATGGTATGCTCTTCTCTAATTCATAGCATTTGAACTAATGTTATAAAATTTTACACAACAATTACGAATTCGTGATTGGTGTTACGAAATTTTATCTAAAATAGAAACCCAAGAGGTGTGTATTGAACCATTTCCTTTTTTTTTTTGTTACTAAATCGGAAAAAAACTTGAAAATAAGATTATAACAAACCCTGATGAATGAATTACTATAGATACAAAAGTTATCTTTAACGCTCTCTCTCACATGGGGTGAGTCCCATGTATGCATAGGTTCCGCCCATACAACTACATACAAAAAATGCTACAACATACAGCTTTATTTCAATGTGTACGACAAGCTTCTTTTGAATTGCCTTAATTCAAAACATTTCACATAGAAATTTATAACATCAGTAGTATTGAATTCATACCTTTTGTATTGAAATTCATTACCTTTGGATGTAAATTTTAACATCAATTTTGAATTCAGCCTTTTTTTTGTTGTCATGATGCTATGATTCTAAAGAAATGCTAAGAATTCCTATCCAATGTTTTGAGTTTTTACACTAATGTGATGAATCCCATGCAAATTGTCATGATTTTCTAGAAAATGCAACAAACTCAAAGCGATTTTAGGAACTGCATACCATAAACACCGAAATAAGGTGCGATGTAGCATAACCCAAAAACATTATTGCATGTCCTGTCACATATATCTAAAAACTACAACATGATGGGTATTGTAATCTTATACTCCTTCTGTTCATATATAATAGTCCATAACGTACGAGAAGTCGTGCCATTTTTCAAATCAAAATATTAAGTTCCATGTGTAATTTTTCTAATTTTTTCGCACCAAATTAAAGTATTAATCGAGTACTTTAATTCGGTGTTGAATTATGAACCAACCATAAAAATCTTTTTGTTGTGAAAAATGCGTAGTTGTTTTGGATCATAGAATTGAGTATTTTGTTTACTAGGAAGAGTAAAAATGCTTTCTTTTTCATAATCTTTTTCTATTTTGAAATTGATGAATCAAGAACTATTAGTAGTGCCACTAACTACTATACATAAAATATAAGTAAACTGATTTTGAAATTGATGAAATTGTGAAAAATGCGTAGTTGTTTTGCAAGTATCCTACAAGGTCCCCGGTTGTAGGAGTATCTCCGGTTCTTGCAAACACAAACAACTTTCAACATATCACATGCAAACGTATTGGTACCTGTATACGTATACAAACACAAACTTGGAGCATCTCCCCTCATTACAAACACAGAAATTTTTTTGGTGTGTAAGAACTGTAAACTATCTAAATAAGTACTGCTTTGAGTTTTAATTATTTAAAAGAAAAAAAAGGCTAATTTGAGTACCTTTCAAATATTGATATCTGCTTTTTAAATGAGTATATTTAGAAATTGATCAGGAACATGTTTTCATGTTAAATCAAGCCTATTGTAAAAGAAAATGGGCATGCCTTAAAAAACTTTTCATTAATCTCTTATATGTGCATCGCACGGGACCGCCGCTTATTTATTCTCTATATGGATGAATCCAAAATGGCACTAACTTGTAGAGATTCCTCTCCACCAAAATAAATTCAAATCTAACAACATTTCAACATGTTAAAAAGCAATCAGGACTTGAAATCATAAGATTGAAAGCATACATATTGTCAAAGAACTTTTGTGATAGTATAACAAGAGTAGTTATCTATGTACTTTTCGGGTAAGTAGCAAATTCGTTTCCCAAAATAAGTCAATTGACAAAAACTTCTTTTTGGTTTTTGTATGTATCCAAATTTTTTATTTTTGTATTTGTGAGTTTTGCGTCGAATTTTTATGGATTATAGGTTCGTCTATAAGAATAAAAAAAGTAAAACATTTTGTTTTTTGAAAATATTGGGCTAAAAGAGCTAAAAGTCGGATATATATATTTTTTATAAAAAATTGGGTAAACCCCAAAATGATAGCCCCTTTTGGAATTGCGCGCCATTTTCAATGACTTATATCTCTTAATGTGAACCTCAAAAAATATGCATTATGAATTTCGTTTGATAGATCTTAATAAATTCTATTATACAAAAATTTTAAAATCATGAAAACTATTATAAATTAAAAGGTATAAGCCGTTTAAAATGTCATGCAACCCCAAAAAGGACTATCATTTTGGGACGAGAGAGAGTAATTTTTCATTTTTTCGATTCCTCCTGTCAAGATGAACTAATAATCTAAAAAAATTTGACGCAAAACTTATAAATGGGAATTTTTTTTGAAGAAAGATAAAATCCAAAAAGCCAATTGACTAGTTTTTTTGAGGGAGGGATATTCAGATATGGGTCTTGCTAATGGGTGCACCATTACACCCGTAATGGTACAAAAATGTACAAGTGTTGTGTTCCACTTGAAATTTAAAGAACACTTAAAAGAACACTTTTAAAGTATAAGTGGAACTCATAACTATATTTTTTTATACCCTTAACGGATGCAATGTCATACTCCTTAGCATTTCCCTTCAAATATAAGTCCCCTCCGTTTTCTTTCCTGTCCATTTTAACTAGAGACTCGTTCTCCGTTGTGTAGCCATTTTTTTTTTTTTTTGAACTGGTCCGTTGTGTGGCCTTGGTGGGCAACATTTTGATTATCAAAAAAAAAAGAAAAAAAAAATTGATGTGGAACAGTTTTAAAAGCTTATGATAAACCCACCATCTGCTTTGATTGGGGTCCAAGCCCATTGTGTACATTGTAGTCAAACGCCCACTATACTAAATGCCCAATTCTCATATATGCAATGGGCCTTTAGCAGATGGGTTTTAAAATTCGCAGGAGGCTGCTTAAAAATGCGTGTGGACAGGCCACGGAAGTAGTTGCCAGCCGGCGGGAAGTGAACGGTGGATGAAGGTAGAGTAAATTTGTGTTTGGAGGGTAGAAGGGTAATCTTATTAATGAGTTGTACCTAGATGTAATTAAAAATTAAGTATTACCTTAATGGGAATTAGAGACGAGTTTTCAGTATTTAGAGGTAAAAATCTGTAAATGTTAATCCCAGTTTTGACTGAATTGGATTAGTTTTTTTGCCTTTTACAATTTTTTTTTTGTTAAACGCAAGTTTTTCTTTTTAATTTTGGAATCGTTTTTAAGACAAGAATCTAAAAATCAAAATGTTAAATTAATCAGGAACAACGAAGTCACTAACTAAAAAAATGAGTTTGTTTAGTCCTAAATCCATCTTTTTTTATTAACTTGTTTTGCAAAATAAATCAAAATGGTACGATCGTTTGAGTATTTTATTTTATCACACAACCTTTTTGAGTTGAATTTAACAAAATTACAATTTCGTTTTGAAAATCTTGCAAAATATATCTACTACAAACTGATTGGAATATTGGTGGTAATTTGAATGCAATTATTATGCTACGTGGATGAAGTGTAAGAATCTCGGGAAAGTTCACGTACACAACTTTAAAATGCAATTCTAAATATAATTGTATCTTAAATTGTTTGATGCATATCGAATCATGTGTATATGGACTCATGTGCATCAGACGGTGTCAGACACAACTACGTTTGAAATTAGGTTTTAAAATTGTATGCATAGCATTGCTCAAAAATCTATTTCCCATTTTACCTTTTCAGGAAAATAGAAAACGAATGAATAAACTTCTTAATTTTCTAAAGTGATGATTAGCAACTCCCCTATTAGTTTTCGAAACAGGGGAGGTGATGCGCGGCCAATTCTGGCGCCGCGCTGGCATTGTTCCAACAATCGGAGACGTCCATTGCGTAGAACTCGTCAAGTACTACATGTGTACCAAAAATCAACTCGATCGGATATCGTTAAGTGTCTCATCGGCGCACAGATAACTTGAAAAAAATGGGTTCAATGGTTTTCATCCAATGTTTTAAGTTTTATGTGTTCTGATTTTTTCCAACACATATGTATTCCGATGAGGCATTTAACGATATCCAATCGACTTGATTTTTGGTGCACATGTAGTACTCGATGAGCTCTACACGGTGGATGTCTCCGATTGTTGGAACGATGCCGGCGCGGCGCCCAAATTAGCTGCACAGCATCTCCCCTGTTCCCTCGTTTTCATTTTAATTTCACCCTACAAAGTACAAATCATTGATCACGAACAAGCATTTCAGGGTATTGTGGCGATCATTCCCAACTTGGGAAACCAAATCCGGTACATTGAATCAAGACATGTTGCGATTGAAGAACATGTTTCTTCTGATTCATCATCATAAAAAATAAATTGGTACGTTGAATCTAGACATGCTATGATTTACGAGCGAATTTTACACCCATATATATGAGACTAAAACAAATAATACTTTATCTGTCCCAAAAAGTTGGTTCTCTAAGAAACTACGTGCAATTTTCAAACTTAAAAATAATGTATTTATCAAAATAAATGTTCAATTTTTTTTGCACCGCTAAAAAGATCTCATCGAAAGCTATAAAAAAATATTCATATTGCACAAAAAAATATTTCGGTAAGTGTATTATTTTTAAGCTTGAAAATTACACGTAATTTCACAGGGGACTAATTTTATGGGACGGAGTATATATGTTTATCTCTTAAAAAAAAAGATTGAACGCATGTATGGATATAGTAATAAAAATGGTTCACAGTAAAATAGTCAGAATATTCGGATCCATGACAGAGCATCTCGTTACGTTAAATTTTATTTTTAAATTTTTCTGTGCATTTTTTGAGTTGCTTGGTCTTATTGATAGTAGTTTGTTAGGTTGCTTTTGACACAAAGAAGAAAATTTAATTCGTTATCCCAAAATAGTTGATTTTTTTTTTTTTGTCATTCGTCATTCTTAATTTATTACATGGGAAGGGGAGAGTGAGATTTGATCCCGGGATGCAGAGCTCGCATGAGTTAGCCACCACTTGCAAAATAAAAATAATTTTGCTCTTAGTCGAGTTGGTTATCCTTGTACGCTTACAAATAGTCAGGGGTCAATCATTAACAAACACAAACATTTTTAATTAATTTCTTGTAAACACATACAAAGACAACTCAATACCAGTCCGCATTGCTGCTGCACGTTTGCATTCCATGAAAGATCAATTTCTTATCTAGAATTGATCATGGAGGTTTTCCTTTCATTAATAATAATAGCTATGTCGTCCGCACTTGATCAATTTCAACATGCTTAATTTAATTAGCAAAATGCTTCAATGCATAATACAATTTGGGTGTATACGGTATTCACCTCTTGAATCGCCTTAAGTTCATAAGTTTTTACATATAGAAAAATCCATAACATTCCTCTTGAATTCATAATTTTTGTATAAAAATTCATAGCAATTAGTTCTAGATTCATAACATCTAATCGATATGAATTTTTTTCTTGATGTTATGAATTTTTAAACAACTTCTATGAATTTAGGTGCAAATGTTACGAATCTTTATACATATGTTACGAGTCTCAGTTATGGATTTCTACACAAAATGTTATGAATTAAAGAGATTGTCAAGTGGTGGGAGTGAGAGAACGGCATTCCAGTACTAATCAAAAGTCTGTGTGCATATACTTATATGAACGGTTCTGGACGCAGCTATGACCTTAACCAGCCGATGCAAGTGGACTTCTATTGTGTAATTTATGGAATCCCACTGCATTAGATGGCTTCAGATGCATCTTTAGCTAGATTTACGGACATAAGGCGTAGTTTGTCAAATGATTTTAGCAAAAGAGTTGCTAAAATCAACTACATGATTTTATCAAATGGGAAAACACTTGTCCAGTTTCCCACTTGATAAAATCTTGATCTATCAAGATTTGATAAAATCAACCCTTGATTTTATCAAGTGGGGAAGAAAGTTTGATAAAATCTCATATTTTTTGTGTAAAAATCTGAGATTTTATCAAATTTTCTTACTCACTTGATAAAATCAAGTGTAGATTTTATCAAAATTTGATAAAATCAAATGGGAAACTGGGCCTAAATCTGTTTACGTAGCATTGCCATTCGATAATTGTACTATTTATATAACCGCAATGGGTTGTTCAATTAGTAATAGGAATGAGTTGTAAATTTGGACATCTTGAGTTTGAAATTTTGCAACCTCTTGGGGTTAGCTTTTCTTGTGAATTATTTCCTAGTATAGGCGTGAATGGTCTACCTTTGACCAGACGGAGAGATGAGATGATTGAATCATCTCTCCGTACTATTTTGTTTGTCAATTTTTGATAATCGTGTCAGTTTTCGATCGCTTATATCTTTTAATATTGATCTCCAAATATATGCAATATGGATCTTGTTTGATAGTTCACGATTAATTCTATTATACAAAGTTTTTAAAACCGTCAAAAACATAATAGATTGAATGATATAAGCAATTTAAGGCGTAGAAGAAAATGGAATAATTGACAAACAAATTGGGACGGAGAGAGTATTTGAAGTACGTGCAAATTGGTCTGGACACCCTACCTCTGTACTAGTGATAATTGTACTATCAACGTAGGAAAGCATCTGGGAGTAGAATATGCGTACTATAGTCCTGCATCTTTTTTTTTTTGGTTTCCCTACGGACATTAAAACCCTTTGAACTTTGAAGGAGGATAAAATATGCTCTCATGTTCACCACGAATATCCTATAGGTCTTTTCCAGTCTTTCTGTAATGATTTATCTTTCCATAGTATTTTATTTAGGTTGGGTAAACTGCACCCTCAACGTACGTGTAGCTAATTCTCACTTTGGTCCTTCAACTAGTGAAATTTTTTACATTTTTTGTCTGGTTATGAACTTCTTCAAACTATTGAAAAAACATCACTCTCTTACATGAACCTTGACTTATCATTTTTTGGTTTTTCCAGTCCAGTCAAAGATATGTCATCTATGCCGGGACTAAGGAATTTAGAACAATTTTTTGTGGCATGATCTAAAAAATTGAACCATCACCAATTGTATAGGGACAAACCCACCAAGTAAACCTATACAAACCCACCAAGTAACCAAACAAACTTAGGGGCTGTCCCGGGGTCATATTCAACCCCCACACCCTTGCCCCTTGGCTATAAAAGCTTTGATAGCACTCTCACTCTTTCCACATCATTAAATAGCATTGTCCAAAGTGAGAGAGATATGAAACCCATCAAACTCATTTCCTATTGCCCAAACGAGAAAAGGGGTTGTGTTAAATGGGTTGAGAAATACTTCAAAGACTGCCTCTGCAACCTCAACGATGACATATCATTTGGCCTGGGTTTGGTGAGTTTAGTGAGTTGGGGTGTAGCTGAAATCCCCCAAATCATCACCAACTTCAGTAACAAATCCGGCAGCGGAGTGTCTCTAGCATTTCTCTCCACTTGGATTGTTGGGTAAGTTCCAAATTCGAACATATATCTATTCAAAACCGTTTGATATACGTGACTCACGTGTATTGTATTGTTCCTAACATATCCGTATTCGGATCTTTGAACGTGTTTTTAAGTCCGTGCACGTAGACTTATATTGCGATTTATCAGATGGCAACTAACATGAAACGTTTGATTATGCAGAGACATCTTCAACCTTGTGGGTTGCGTCCTCGAGCCAGCCACGGTAAAGAATCGCACATTGTCATGGATTTTAAACTAAGCTTAAAAGCGTACTTTGCTTTATTAACATTTTAATCTTAGTAAAAACCACTTATGTAGGACTCCTACAAACTACAACACCAACTTAATAAACAAAATAGATGATACCAATGAAGGGTTCATTTTACCATATAACTTCAGTGGAAGTAAAATTGAACAAAAGTTCATGCACAAGAAAAACGATATAGCTAGATCCGTTATCTCAATTTGATCTTCTCTCTTAATTGGCGTGATTGGTGTAATACAAAAGGGTTTGCGGTAAAGAATATGAAGGAACTAAGAGGGAGGGTCTCAGGCGGAAGGCGGATAAGCAAACTAAGTTATTAATTTGAGCTCAACTCGTGTACTTTTTGTCAAACAAAGCTTAGCGTCTATAAACTTTGAAAATTGTTAATATTTTCAAACTTGGCTTTTACAAGAATATGCTTCTCAAGCTTGACTCGGATACAGTTTGTTTCAGTTTAGCTAATTTGCATACACATATTGAACAAGTTAAACTCGAGCAAAACTCTCACCAGGCCAAGTTTCAAAATAAAATTTGAAAAACTCAGTAGTTGACTAATAAAATGCTTAGTGCTAATCATTTCCACATTTTTATTAATTAATTACCAATTTGAGTGTTAGTGACCCTGAGACGTGGAAAACAGATTTGGGTTTAGTTGAGACTGTGAGTGACAGGACCACTTATTAATTGCTTCCTATCTAATACAGTATATGGATGGTGGTGGGGCCTATATTTACATAAATACATGTATGTCCTTGTCGTTTATAAATAAACAAATTACAAACAAAATTTCGCACAACTTAAAATATTAAGGATGCAAAGTGTGTGGGGTCAACTCTTAAGTATCACTGAGTTGTTTATTAAATTTAAAATTTATATTTGAAATTTATTTTATCAATTACAGTTCAATCGGATAGCGTAAATACTTGATTCAATCTTTTAAATTTTTATTTAGAAATTGGGATCTAAATGGCATTTGAATTCTAATTTGTAAATAAAATTTAAAAGATTCAATTAAATACTTACAGTTATCCGATTGAACTGATTTTATTCAATATATTTACTATACTCATATCCAAGTTACTATAATTGACATAACTCCCTCTTTCGATGCAGTTACCGACCCAATTTTACACTGCTTTGGTAAGCCCCCCGCCGTGTTGTTTAAATTGAGCTGCTATATTGCGAAACTCAAAAGTAATGATGTAGGCTATGTTATCTTCAATCTTTGACTGCAGCTATACACTACAACCACTGTGATACTAGTGTTGCAATGCATATATTATGATCATCTTCTCCGGTGGAGGAATTGCAGGAACATTGAAGTTAATCTGGTTACACAACATATACATCTCTCTCTCTCTCTCTCTCTCTCTCTCTCTCTCTCTCTCTCTCTCTCTCTCTCTCTCTCTCTCTCTCTCTCTCTCTCTCTCTCACACACACACACACACACA
>JAXBDA010002042.1:0-46953 GCA_036023075.1 Gaultheria prostrata | reverse complement strand
CCCTGTTTCTCTATTAATGGGGTTGTGGGTACTACTGGCCTCAATCGGTTTGCCATTCTTTTAAAAAATTAAAGGGATGAATCTGACATATATGTATGCATTTGTGTGTATATAAACCTTTTATGAAAAAGATTGGAGAGGAGGAAGCCGGCATTGGAAGAGCATTTGATGAATTGTATTTGGCTTTCGATGTGAACAATTTTGATTCAACCATACAGATCCATTTTGGAGAGGGAGAGATAGATGAGGGGAGGGAAGAGAGAGAGAGACTGATTTTTTTTTTTTTGAAGTTAAGTGGCGGGGTCCACCTGTCCCACGTGGACCGTCACGTAGGCAGGTGTGGGTGAAGTGTGGATGTGTTTAACGTTTTTTTTCTCCGTTACCGTCCATGTCATCAAATTCCGTTAGTGAGCTAACGGATTAAGACGGAAGGAGTAAGTTTGATTAACGTAAGCAAAATTTGGGTGTAAAATTGATTGTTTTGGAAGTTTGGGAGGCGATGAGACATTTGGTGTAAAGTTTGGGAGGTATTTTGAATTTTTCCCTATTTAATATCCGTGTTAATAGCAATTAGAAATATGTAACTTACATATTGCGTCTCTTGTCTTGTATCCCCAATAATGTAGAATTGTCGTGTCACGTGTCCGTATCTGTCTTCGCGTGTCTTAGAAGCAAAAGTTTGTCACGTTTCTTTGCCAAATTCCAACATTGAAACTACAATAATTGAATGTTTTTTGTGGAATGGTCAAAACATGCATTGCACTTGGTATTGTAATTTCTGTTAAGCTCTTCTATCACAACTTGAACTCTTTCGAAGTCTAAAAGAGCAGCTGCAGCCTACTCTCTCAGGTAACTTTTAGAAATATCATTTTGGGGCCGACAGCGGAACGTTCTCTGTAATTTCCTCTCGTCAAAGTATATTATATGCAATGATTTTTCTTGGTCATGATCTTTACTTTTAGAACTTTCTATAGAATAATTGTTCGTTCATTTTTGTTGATGACCAATTTGTTAAGGACTTTTGACTGAAATAGAACTGGGGATGAAGAATCCTTGTTGGCTACTCAACAATTCAGGTAGTATATATGAAACTTGTCTAACATATTTAGGGCTAGTTTTGGCTTTAGTTAAATTTCTTTCGTCGCGTTTTGTGTCCGTTTGTTGTGGATTATTGGTTTGTCTCGACTAGAGGAATCTAAAGAGTAAAAAATTGTGAACTAAACTACGGAGTAATTTTTTTTTAGATAAAGACGAAAATAATCCAAAAGGATTATTAAGCCAAATTATGCCTTAGTTAGATATTCACGTAGCGAACATATTTAGTAGTTTAGTACTCCCTCCGTCCCTTTTATGGTGTGTAAATTTCCATTTTGAGCTGTCCCTTAATAAATATGTGTTTTGAAAAGTTAGTGGGTACATATTTCCTATTTTGCCCTTAAAAGTAGATTCATTTTAAAAAAGTTAGTGGATATTATTATATTGATAAAGGTAACTAATGGAAAGTAGATGTATAAGTTGTAAAATTGATGTGAGAGAAAAATAGTTGGAATTCCCAAGTAATACGCTTAAAAAGGGACGGAGGGAGTAGTTTAAAATTGGGTTAATTACCAGCACACCCCTCCAACGAAACATGTTTATCTCGCTCACCACCTCTATGAATTTTCGCTACTGAGACACCCCTTCATTAAATTTTTTTTTGTCCCATACACCCCTTCCGTTAGGTCTCCGTCGAGAACCGTTAAAATTTTCACTTAAATTCTATCAAAAGTGGTGCAATTTCCCAATATTGCCACCTAATGTCTCCAAAATAACTAAATAAACCTTTATCCCTGCCCTTTTCCCTCAGGACGACGACCTTCATAAACGCCGACGCCCAATCCCTCACCTGTAGCACCCATTAACGAACTCCCTCTCCTCCTCCTCTTCCTCTGATTCGGATTGATCCGATTAGATCATAGGCGGCGACGTTGTCGTTCTGATGTACTCGCAGGAGATGGTGAAGGCCCATCGGTTGGTTAATGTAACAGCCGGTTAACCACTTACCCGAGCTTCATTATCTATGATGGCAGCGCAGACGACGGAGACCAATGGCCAGGGATCTTCACCTCCTCGTCCGTGCTTTCTCCAACCTCCTTCTTTCTATGATGGTGGCGCAGACGACGGAGAACGGTGGTTGGGGATTTGCTGACGAGTTCATCGACTCAAATGGCCACATCGACCACATCGACCTCGACGTCAATGGGGGCGGCTTGATCTTGGCTGTGGAAGATGAAGGGTTGGCGATAGGATGACCTAAGTGTGGGTTTATATTCGAAGGGCAAAAGGGTCTTTTGCTTCATTCCGTTAACGGAATTAGAGGGACCTCTAACAAAACTTTAATGAAGGGGTGTCTCCGTAGCGAAAATTCATAGAGGGGGTAAGCGAGACAAACACGTTTCATTGGAGGGGTGTGCTGGTAATTAACCCTTTAAAATTTCCATGAATTATGCCTAAAACTCTCACATTATTGTGCAATGCACTTAGTCACATCGTTAACACCCTTTATTCTCGAAAAGAAACTGAGACATGCTAGGTATATGAATATTGTGGTTGTATATTTTCTCGCCCTGGCGATGAAAATCACCGGAATTAAACAAATATTTGCACTCAATAGTCATACTTCATAGACAAAAAAAAGGTATGAAACTATGAATATTGAGTGCAAATATCCATAGTTCATACCTTTATCGGGTAATATCGGCACCAAAGTGGTGGACTGGTGGTTATGGAGTAACTATTCAGTAATTCCCGAGCACAGTCACTTGGTGCTCCGGATCATTTCAGTACTAAAAATTTATGTGGAGTCCATACACTTAATAGTAGACCTCATGATAATATACGGTATTGGAGTGTCCCGGAGCACCACGTGGCCGTGCTCTTCGGGAGCATTGAATAATTGAATGTGGTTATGGCACACAATAGTACTCGGTTGTGGAAGGTGTTGAATAATCTGTGGGGGAGTTCTTATTTCCGTAGTTCATTTCGTTCTCGGTTTTTCATTCTAGTTTATTTATCTTAATGGAGATCTTTAATTTGTTCCCTGTGTGGAACGTTATCAATCTTTTGTGGGTATTATTTCCATAGACTCGTGAATTTCTACCAAAGCCACATGATTAACCCGAAAGTCGAGAATCGTTTCTCCCAAAGTCTTGCTCCGGTTTTGGATCTGTAGCCCTTTTGGACGTTTATGATCCAATCAAGAAAAGTTTACAATGCTTATCAACCAGCCAATTGATTCTACTGGAATCATTAGCGTTTCTCTGTCAACTGTTCTTTAGTTCTTTTCTCCTGCTATGGTCTTCAAGCAAACCCACGTGGGCATAATTGCTACTTTGATTTCTATGTAATTGGAGAAAAGAAAAGATAGGTAATTGCTTATCTACCTGCCAATTAATCCTCCTGTAATTGCAAAAAATCAGTTCGGTCGGATTTCAATATGCAAATAATAAATTGAATTTTGGGTTACCAAATAGACAGCCATGGACAATTCAAATTTAAGAGTATTGATAGAATCCGACCATTATAAACAAAAATTCAATTCAATTTTGGATACTTATTTATCGATGTCTAATCAAACTGATTTTGTGAGTGAAAATATACTTCCTCCGTCCCTTTTTAAGTATGTTACCTGAGAATTCCAACTATTTTTCTCTCACATCAACTTTTACAACTTTTACATCTACTTTCAATTACTTACCCTTATCAATATAATAGTACCCACTAACTTTTTAAAAAAGAATCTACTTTTAAAGGCAAAATAGGAAATGTACCCACTAACTTTTCAAAACACACACTTATTAAGGGACATCCCAAAAGAAAAATGTACACACTATAAAAGGGACGGAGGGAGTACTTCTCTACTGGTCCTACAAAATGAATGGTTCACTGTATAAAAATAATGCACGGTGGGACCCAATGGCGGTGAGGCCCAAGAGGCCGTCGCCTTGGAGACTTAGACCCCCGAAAAGTGTAGAATCTATGACCCCAATTTTTTGTTTTTTTGGATAAGGAGATAAAAATATCATTAACAATTGCACCCTGATACATAAGGAGTCACAGCAAACTGAAAACATCAAAGTACAGACAACCAATAATATAAACAACAAAACAGCAAACACTAGAAAAGATTTCCATCACCGGTGCTCGTAATGCATGCTTTGCCCCAATTTTTTTGTTAGTAATTCAGTATATAATTCAAGGATATCTTTGTTATAAGTATAACAATACTAAGAAGTATAATACTGTCTCCAAAACATCTATCAGTATTCTCTCTTTACTACTCCCTCCATCCCTTTTATAGTGTGTACATTTCCATTTTGGGTTGTCCCTTAATAAGTGAGTGTTTTGAAAAGTTAGTGGGTATATTTCCTATTTTGCTCTTAAAAGTAGATTCCTTTTTAAAAAGTTAGTGGGTATTATTATATTGATAAAGGTAAGTAATAGAAAGTAGATGTAAAAGTTGTTAAAGTTGATGTGAGAGAAAAATGGTTGGAATTCCCAGGTAACACACTTAAAAAGGGACAGAGGGAGTAATTCATGGAAAATGAAAATCTTTGTGGTGCTTCAAATATTGGGCATATCAAAATAGGTTAAAAAGACTAGAAATTGACACATGCAAGGCTGATAAGCCAGTTGGCCTCCACAAAGGAGACTTAGGTTCGAGTCTCGCCCCCGAAGTGGCATGGGGAGATTTTGGTAGTGCTATACTACTATCAGCTTGTGTTGAAGTGGTGCTGTGGTGACGGTGTTCTCACGGACAGTAGCTATGGCTCAATCGGACATTCCATAGCGGGTCAGGAGCCTCTATGGTCACGCCCAAAGGGGAGTTGCTACGCTGGTCGCTCCCTCCCACCCTTTTTTTCGATAAAAAAAAAAAGGTTAAAAAGACTAGAAATTAGCACATGCAATTTGACCACCATTGACCTTATACTCCATTGGCTGGTTGATTGACAGATTTTTGTTTGATATTGCTACTAAAAAGAGGATCCATCTTATTAACTGACACATGGTGTTCAAGAGTAAAGAGAAGGGGACCCTAGCCCGAAAAAAGCTAAAACCCAGCACAGCTATTTTGTCCAAGGATCGGGCTCCTCTCCACTAATGAGTAATACATTATGTACTTCATTGAGTAATGGAAGAACTCATTGAGTACTTCAACCGTGTAAAAATTTGTTTTGATTGGATACTGGTTGATACATGATCCAAAAGGGAGTCGCCTTGAAAAAAATTGAGAAAAAGAGATTTCGACCCAGCGTGTCAGTTACATTTTTTTTTCAAGATTAATGTGATTTGATTAGTTATCAAATGGTGTTTGATCTATTTGAATTTTCACACGGTTGAAGTACTCAACGAGATACATAATGTAGGCTCGGTATCAACCCAAAAAAGAGAGGAACAAGACGATGGGAAGCTCATCTCTCATTTAGGGGATGACAAGGGGTATGGTATGGATGGCGGGACCATATTCCATAACCGATACCTGATTGGAGGGTATTCCCCATCCCCATCCCCATCCCCATTGGGGATATTAGATAAAAAACCAAACTCACCTGTCGATGGGGATCGGGGATTCTCCGAATATACTCATATCCAAACAAATAATAATAATAATAATAATAATAATAATAATAATAATAATAAAGATGTCAAGAATGAAAATAAATTTATATTTATATTTAGAAATAAACTCTCAATTGATATTCTTTGAATATTAAGTAGTCTATGGTAGGTAGTAATTGATAAGATTTGCTAATTAAAGAGGTAATTGTTTTCATATATAACTATATTCAAGATTTATACGCATGTTCCTATTTATATGTATATGTATAATATAGTATATGGTTATTTACCGGGACACCCCCTGTAAGTTAACGTTTTTCACCATACACCCCTTGCAAGAAAAAAACCTACGACGAGACCCCCTCTAACTACTAAGATTGTCCCATCCCTCCCTTCCGTCAACCCTTTACCTCCCTCACCTTATATTCCGTTATATTTTGGCTAAAAATATGACATGATCTACCAAATATGCCCCCATTCTCCCCATTTTCCCCCATTTACGTGAAACCCACCTGAATCAAAACCCTAGTATGAATGAAAGAGGCTAGAGAGAGAGAGATGGATAAGGTTCTGTTCATATCCTACCATACCCACTACTATTGGGGATGTTAAGGAATATTGTCCCACATTGCTTAGGAGTGGAATAGGTGATCACTTAATATATGCCGGGACCTCTCCACTCATTGTTAATTGGTTTTGAGATGGATATATTGTCAATTGGTTTTGAGTTGGATATAAAGTTTTCACATGGTATTAGAGCGGGACTCATTCCACCCCACATTTAAAAAAATAAAATAAAATTCACAATCCACACCCCACGATGACAGACCAGCAAAAAGATTGCACGATGATAGGACCCAAAAAATGGCTACACGTGACAGATCTCAAATACGGCTGCACGTGAGGGGGGATGTTAAGGAATATTGTCCCACATTGCGTAGGAGTAGAATGGGTGATCACTTAATATATGCTGGCATCTCTCCACTCATTGTCAATTGGTTTTGAGATGGATATAAAGTTTCCACAATATTCTAGGTGATCCCCACCTTCATATGGGCGGGACGGGATGGCTATCCATCGGATATGAGGAAATTGTCATCCCTATTATCATTACTGGAGACGAGACAGGTCCTTTGTCCAAACTTGGATAATGGGTGGAACATGATTACTAATCCGAATAGTCTTTTTTGGGCTACTATTCTCAATAGACCTGCCTCCCATATTTGGAAAAGCATCATGAGAACTAAACCTTATCTTATTAAAGACTATAGGTGATGATCCTTCTGTGAGTCTGCTGCTCTTGCTAATCAATATCCTGGACCTCATGTTGATTTAGGTATCGAAGGTCAAGGATATTATTGATGGGAATGCCAACTAGGACCAATGATGCAACTAGGAGGGGGCTAGTACGTAGGGGCTGTTGTTGCCGTGCTACAGTTTGAAAAAAAATCCAACTATTACATTGAAAAAATAAATATATCATCAAAACATATAGCCCCGCCCCTCCTCCATGTATATAGCCTGCCTCTTACGCAAAAATTCTGAATCCATCCCTGACTGAGACCTCACCAACATTGCGACCTTAGTAACTAACCAAACTGTGGAGGAAATCCGTAGTGTCCACCTTCCCAGATACAGAAACATCCTTGTTTACCCTCATTGGGCTGGTTCTCATAATGGCATACCTTTAGTGTTTTTGCTGCTTATGATTTCATCAATCAAAAAGATTCCGAAATTAAAGGTTGGAAGAGGATCTCGCAACTTAAAAGCCCCCAGAAACTCAATGGGTTTTTATGGCATCTTCTCCATGACAAACTTCACACTAATCAACTTTAAAAGCAAGTGGTGCCTAGCTCATGTGGTAAAGCTTTTGGATGTTTCACACTGCATCTCGGGATCTTGGATGCCCCACACTGCATTTCGGGATCGAGTCTCATTCCTTCCTCCCTCTATGTAACAGATTAGGAATAACCAATGACAAAAAAAAAAAAATTTTAAGCCCATAGAGGTATCACACCTCTTTGTGTTTGCCCAAGATGTGATTCCGAAGATATAACATACCTTCTCTGTGATATTGTGTTAAAGCTAAGAAAATCCGGGCCTGTTTTTTCAATGGCCATTGGAAAAGGAGCAGCCTTGAATGCCCCACTCAAGATTGTATCATAACCAATCTTAAGTTGCAAGGTAAATCTGGATTAGGCAATGATGTTTTGTGGAGAACTCTCTTTGTTGTTATGCTTTGGCAGATCTGGAAAGACCGAAACAAGAAAAGTTTTGAAAATTTGGACACAAATGCTAAGTACAGTTATGAAAACTTTATCCCTATTCTTCTGAAATCACTGAGGCATTCAAGCACAGCACCTCCCCAGGTCCCTCTTTACAATGGCAAGAACTTAGTACAGATGGATGCCATTATGAGCTGGAGATCTATCAAATTAATCTGAATTCTAAGCTACCATGGAAAATAGAACTATACTGCTAGTTTGGAGGCGGAATTATGGGGTAGTTATAGGGAATTAACTGAAATGGTTGAACAACGTGCGCATCGAATCAAATTCCCAGGTTGCTATTCAAATGATAAATGAAGGTCCTCCTGTTGGACATCCTCAGCAAGCCAATTTTTTTTTTCCCACATGGTTATGCTTGTTCTCGTATTTAAAGTGGAAATAGAAAAAAATAAATCAATAGGTGCGGATAAAGCATCCAAACTTGCTTATAGGGGGGCCAAAACATTTCGGGAAAAAATAAAAATAAAGTAAAATTAGTTTGATGTAAAAATACACGGTAATGAGTTGCAGAATAAAGTAACATTAGTTTAAAACCATATATTTGGAAAATCTATGTTATTCTTTGCAAAAAAACTTGAAGCATCATAAAAAAAGGAAAGGGAGTATAATTTCTTTGTGTTTATGCCTACATATGTCTGTGTCTTAAAAAAATTCAATTTTTCTTTAACCTTCAAAAATAATAAATTATACATGCATATTAAAAACCAAATGTGTATATTTGTGTTTACTTGTAAAACACTAAATGTATATATGTGTACTATAAAACTCTTTTAAGAAATTGTGATTAGAGACATTAATGTCTTTTGAAAGGGTATTCATGCGAAATAGATTTAGAGTAATGCTACATACACACCTTCCCATTCACACCCCTGCTCGCACCCTATTGTGTGGGACCTATCTCGGGATCTCGTACAAATGATCGGAGCCACTCAATTTGTTTAGAATATTTTTTAATAGTCTTTGTGAAAAATAAACTCAGTCAAATACCAGTAAAGGCTCGATTGATTCATTCAAGATTTAGTTCCTGAATCAAACGAACCAAAACTTTAACATACTTATCAAGCTTTTACTAATTTCTAACTGAGCTGATTTTTTACAATAGCCCTTAAAAAAATATTCTAAACAAATTGAGCGGCTCTGATCATTCGTGTGAGATCCCGAGATAAGTCCCACACAATGGGTGTGAGTGAGATGTGAACGAGAGGGTGTGTATGTATTCTTATTCATAGATTTAGTTGATGATGTCAGCAGTTTCCGTCAATTAGTAACGGACTCCTAAGGCATGAGGAAATCCGCAACCTACAACTAAAGCAGAGGGAAGGTCGGTGCAATTTCTAAAACATGAATTATGAGGGATTTTTATAATTGTTAGAAAGATTAGGGGAGCTAAGTGAAATTAACCCTTATTTATTTGTTAAGCAAAGAATATGTAATCACAACCACAAGCTAATATGAAATCATTTTAAGCTGGGTTCGAGTCTCAACGAAGAGTATGAATGCAAGAGCGTGAATGCTTAGATGTTGTTTCAATTCCTGACTTATTAATAGTAAAATTGACTTATTATGTTTTATGAGATAGATCATTCTCTTACAATACATCAACTCAAAAAGACAAAATAAATGTCCTACCACTGCCTCTTAGGCCTTGCCCTCGGGCTGGGTCTGCAACATTGGGTACAGAGGATTTCAGCTTTATTTTTCATGCCGGACTTGATTTTTATTAATTTTATTATTATGATACTAATTTAGAGTATCATTAATACTAAGGAATATTATTGTAATCGCTTCTTATAAACTTAAGTAGAAAACAACTTATTTTACATTTTCATTTCTCAATTTCTTTTCACAAATGCAAAATAAGTATGTGAGCATTGCGGTAGCCCATAGAAATAGAACACAATGATTCATATACTTTTAACGCATTAGCCTAGAATAATTTCAATTGACAAATTTATTACTACTATATTGAGAATCAAAAGCTCTTTGACATTCTAATTATATGTTTAGATAAAAATATGTCCACTAAATCGGCACGCCCTTGGCACAAAATTTTAGCTCTGCCATTGCTGAAAATGTGATTTGCCAACTAAGTTGCCGGTATATATCTAATCAACTCGATTCTTTAGATATTTGTTCTACAAATATGCTATTCGCATAGATTTCCAAGAACAAATCATGCACAAACGTCTTAGCGGGGCCTATTTCAGGTTGCGCAAAGATGATCCGAACCGCAGTTTTCTTAAAACATTTTGTTATAGGTTCTTGTTAAAAATCAGCACAATCGGACATCGTTAAGTGCTTTTTTAAAATTCGGCGCCCAATGAATTAGGAAAAAATTCTTTATAGATATCCGATTGAACTGATTTTTTACAGAGACCCATAAAAAATACTTTAAGAAAAAAAAAAGCACTTCAAATCATCTTTACAAGATCCGAATGAGCCCTGAAAAGATGTATGCTTTATCTGTTCTTGAAAATCAGTGTGAACAGAACTTTCTCTTTGTTCTACGCGTCAAACTCTCACGGCCAGCGCTGCTTGGCCCCCAACCCCAAGTCCCATTGAGCTCAAAGTTGAATGTTGTTCTTCTGGCCATGTACCTCTACTATACATTATGCTCGAATTAATAAATGTCGAAACGTTGGCTACAAATGCCAGACAGTCGTCCAAATCAGACGCGCAGTATCCGGGATCCATGCCGCATTACCACAAGCAAAATGATGCCAAATTTGTCGGATATATCTTCTCCCATTCCATTAAACCAAAAAGATTTTGTACAACTTTACTATTGCTAGTCTACAAAAACAAACAAAACTATGAGTTTAGTTTATATCAAATTGTACACCACCTTTTGCCAGAGACCCATTTTGGATTTTAAGCAAATGATCAGAGCTGTTCAATTTATTTAAATATGTTTTTAGGAGTCTCCTATATAAAATCAACTCATTCAGGTATCAATAAAAACTGAAAGAATCGATAAAAACTCATCCGGAGTTGCCGGGATAAAAACTGAAAGAATCGATTAAAGGGCTTGCTCATTTGGCAAAAAAATCATAAACTTGTTTTTTGGTTTATTCGTTGTCTTTATTAAAAAAAAATTGCATTTTTTAGTTTTGCGTCAATTTTTTGTGGTTTATTGGTTTCTCTCGACGAGACGAATCTAACAAGTATGAAATTATAGTGAAAATTAAATTTTTTTTAATAAAACCAATAAACCACGTATTTTTGGCTTTATTCAAAAAAAATTTAGTTTTGATCATAATTTTATACTCTTTAGATTCGTCTTGTCGAGAGGAACCAATAAACCACAAAAATTTGACACAAAACTAACATTTGCGAAAAAAATTTAAATAAAAACAAAACGAATAAATAAATAAACAGGTTTATTTTCATTTGCCAATTGCCGAAAGCTAGAGATTTGCTAGATGAGGGAAAAAGGAAAACATGCTTTGTCATGGATGGGCAAAAGGAAAACATGCTTTGTCATTCCTCACCTGAATAAAGCACTATTGCTCCCCTGCCAATCAAACAACGGATTTTGAGTAGATGATGCTTTAATTTGGACAGGGGAATCCATTTCTACTTTTGAACATACAGAATGGTCTCCTAAATGGTTCTTAAATGAGGCTCTCTTTTTTTTTACTCCCTCCGTCCTTTTTATAGAGTGTATATTTTTATTTTGGGTTGTTCCTTAATAAGTGTGTGTTTTGAAAAGTTAGTGGGTATATATATTTCCTATTTTACCCTTAAAAGCAGATTCTTTTTTAAAAAGTTAGTGAGTATTATTATATTAATAAGGGTAAGTAATGAAAAGTAGATGTAAAAGTTTTAAAAGTTGATGTGAGAGAAAAATAGTTGGAATTCCCAGATAACACACTTAAAAAGGGACGGAGAGAGTATTTTTTTATTTATCAGCCTTAGATAAGGCTCCTGATGCCGAACTATTTGTTTCATAAAAAAAAAAAGGGGCGGATTTTAGTCCAGTGGTGACAAAATTATACTTTTTATTTTTTTTAAATGCAAAACTCTATATAAATATGAAATCTTCAATTGGTTAAAAAGTTACTAGGCCTGATTTATTTTATTTTCTTTATTTAAGTAGATTTTCATTTATTTTGCTTCGCACAAATGACCCATTACATACAACAGTAATGGAGCCGCCCCTGATTATGAACTTGAATGGGCTCTCAATACAAATTGTAAAGACTCGTAAATTTATATCTGTTTTTCATAAATAACATTGGTGTAATGTGAGGAATTGTGTAAAATGATAAAAATAACTAAGTGCGAGATGATTACATGTTACATGTGGTATAATGGTTGATTTGGTTTACACAAGCCACATATGGGTTTTTAGTGTAATTTTTGTAACTCTTTTAAAATTGTGTGGTGTACATGTGTGTGTTTATATTGTGTGTGGTGGAGAGGAGAGAGACCAAAGGCACCTCCCTCCTCCCAAAAAATCAGCCATCCTTCTTCCTCCCTCCTTCATAACCTTCCTCCATCAATTCCTCCACAGACCCAAGTCAAATCTCGAGTTCCAAACTTGCTTCCTTCACAAAAGCTTCACAAAATTTCGTGATCTACGCATTGGTGTGCCATTTTCACTTTGGTGTGTGGAGAGCATTGCTTGCAGTTGGAAGCTAGGGTTAGAGTTTTGCATTTGGAGGGGTTTTTCAAGCTTCATTTCAAGAGGTAGAGGGATTTCTACTTATTCTAAGTGTTTGGGTAGTGTGCGTGTGTGTGTATAGCTTCCAACTTGCTTATCTCAAATTTATGCCCTGGGTTGTGCTTGAAAACCTCCTAAACTAAATTCTAGTTGTTTACTCATGCGTCATTAAGTAAATTAATTGTTGAATTTAATCATCTTATTCATTAGTTTCTTGATCTTGGATGAAATAAGAAGAAAACCCTTTTGTGTCTTGTTTTGCTTTCCTTTGAATTGAGGGAATTCAAGCTTTATGATCATACATTGTGTTGTTGTGTTGAATCCTAAGTTTATGGCCTAACATGCTTACCTAAGTCCCCACAAAACCCTTGGACCAAAACTCATCAAAATCCCCTTGAGTTGTGCTCAAAATAGCTCGTAACCTAGTTGGATCGATCCAATTCTGCTCATGGATCGATCCACTTTTGCATTTTTGGGAACAGACGACTTTGGATCGATTCACTTCGGATCGATCCAACTCCTCTTTTGGCCTATTTTGACCCTTTTTCGGACTTTGATCGGGTAATGTATGTGCTATACTTGTTCAACTGACTTGAAATACTTTGAGATACTTACCGTGAGCATCATGTGACATAATTGAATAGTCCTTAGTTTCCCTTGGGTTCCAAGTGATGTGTTTGACACTTAACGATATGAGTTGACGGTAACCGATTGAACTTGAGTTTTCGAACGTTGAATTGAGTTGAGCTATTGCATGGACACTTGAGTGGTGTGAATGAGCATGAAATGATACTAATGAGTGAAAAGATTGACACGGGGCCCGAAAGGGTATTCCCGGAGTGACGCGGGGCCTTTATGGTGTGCCCAGAGTATAATGAATGATTAATTTGGATAAGATACACGATGTGGATGTTTTGGATATGAGAGATGTGTTGGGTACGTATCGGATGTAACGGTGAGGTTGTTGATCTAGGTTGGCCTTCATGGCTTATAGTGTCATTCTTTGTACTTATTTATGAATTCCCTAGTCTTGTCAGGGGATTGAATCTCCTTATCTACGCTATATGTATATTTTGAGCCTATGAGACATGTGGGGTGTGCTTAAGCCTATATGATGTGTTGGGTACAGATTGAGTATGTGTCGGATATGTGTAGGATACGGTGGTACGACCGTTGGTGTAACTTAGAGTCTTTTAAATATAGTTATGTGTCTTGAACCCATATGAAATTTCTCAAACTATATCTCATGTAAAAATTCTTTTGTCTATGCCTCATATGCAGATCTTACATTTAGAATTGGTAGACGTTTTCCTACTGGGCTAGTGAGCTCACCCTATCAATTTTAGGTACCTAGCTTGAAGTATGAGGATGGTTGCTTGATGTGTGCATGCATGTCTGAAAAGAATATTGAAGGAGCTACACTTTTATTTTGAGGCTTATAATTTTGACAAAAGAACATTGTAATCATTTGGATTTATCCTTTGGTATTAATCATGTAAGCATTTCAAAGACTGATGCATTAATATTTGGGGGCACAGTAAACCCATTGACTTGTAATATGTGGACTTAGACTTTCGAGTTGTTTGTTGACTTTGGATTGACTCGTGGACTTAGTTGACCGTCTGTGTGGATTTATATTTATGCACTTTTGTAACTTAGCATTATGAAACAAAACAAGAAATTTTGTTCAAAGAAAGTTAGGGTGAAACCATTTATTATGATACTATATCTCCGTCCTAAATTTTTTGTCTGGTCGGCAAAAAGAGAACTTAACAATATTTTTAATAATGTACTAAACATCAATGAGTTCATTTAATTAATAAAAAAAAGTCTAAATCTTTTCTCGGAAAAAATGTATTTATTTTGAAGTTATCATTTTGCAGATCGGACAAATATTTTGGGACTGAGGAAGTATCTTTCTGAAACGAGCTCTACCCTTCTCATTTGCCTTTAAATAGGAGGATCAATGAAAAAGGCAGAGATCAAGTAGAAAAGAGTGGAGAGGAAATGGAGAGCTCTAATGGGTGTTCAAGAAAAGCAGCTAAGGATGTTACCCTTCAAGAACTAAGAGAAAGGCTTGCAGAGTTTGCTAGAGTCAGGGGATGGGAACAATATCACAGCCCTAGGAATCTCCTTTTGGCTCTGGTAAGTCCTTAAGTGGAAATAATTGAGTTTTTTTTTTTTTTTTTTCTGAAAAAGTATTTCCCGACACTGATTTTGAAAACTGCAACCAAACATGACTGCTACTCAACGATGATATGACAGGGATACCTTACAAACTTTTTCACAATCCAAATGGGTACTTTAGTTCAAAATAATACGACGAAGCAAATTATCTAATGTCAATCTAAAGGTTAGCTGAAGTGGTAATAAGGACGGAGGTATGTGCAAGAAGTCTTTAGCTTGACTCCCACTAAGAACAAAATCTTTTCAGCTATTAAAGCTTGTACGAAATAGCTGTTAAAAAGGGGGTTCGATTTACGTTGCAGCCACGCAACTTAAGATTTGATTCCGCAATTAGTAAAAAAAATAAAAAAATTCCCCTTTCATTATGTTTTTGTTTCTATCATTATAATTACTCTTACATTTTTGAAGGTAGCAGAGGTGGGGGAACTGTCAGAGATATTCCAGTGGAAAGGAGAAGTAGAAAGAGGACTACCCAATTGGAGCCCTGGTGATAAGGAGCATTTGGAGGAAGAACTCTCTGATGTTTTGCTCTATTTGGTGCAATTAGCTGATGTTTGTGGCCTTGATCTAGGCCAAGCTGCTCTAACAAAGATTGCCAAAAATGCTCAAAAATACCCTGTCAACTCAAAACCCTCCCCCAACTACAACTAGCTTTATAACTTTTCTACCGATTGATAATCGAGAGACGGAGGGGTAGGTTGAGTTTGTGTTTTATCTTTACGATGGTGTGAAATTTCTTTTGCCGATTAAAAAAACAAAAGGCTGCAACTTTTCTACCCAATGCTTATGGATGTTATCCTGCATTAGACCTATGTACTGATTTTCCTTAGTCAGCTGTAGACTTGAGCAGAAAATTCTCTATCTATGAGGCTAGCAAAGTTTTGGAGAAACTCTCTCCTTTGGTAATTCTTACAATATGTATCTTTGCTGTTATGCATATCTGCATGATAAAATTCATAACGGCGAGGACCCAAATTTTATTTTTTTGTTGGAACGGTGGAGATTGCTTTGATTTGAATGTTATGTTGGTAGTGCCATCTAGGGATGATAACGGATAGGCCGGGGACCTTATTCTACCCCATTCTTCAATTGGAGGTTTCTTCAAGGTCCCCGTCCCCATATCCAATGAGGGTGTATTGAATAAATCACAAAATCTCCCAGGAGGGATCGGTTGAATATACTCCGTATCCAAACCACAAATTCGAAGAAGAATAAATTGCTAGAAAAATATCAAAACCAACAAAATGCTACTGTTTCTTTTTTCTTTTTCCGGCGTTTAGCACTTGGACAAAAGTTGCATGTATTACATATTGCAGGATATAAATTAGTTATGGTCCGGACATCCGATTATAAAAAAAAAAATTTATCTAACTAATTCGATCGGTAAGTTCATCCATTCGGCACCCCTAGTTTATATGCAATTTGTAACCTTGGTGTGTGCACATGCCTGAGGCATGTTCAGTTACCATACATTTTGGTAACCAAAGTATTGTATACGGTACACCTATATGAAATCTGCAATATTATATCCAGTCAAAAGGCTGATACATATGTTTTTTTGTGATAATTCAGGTGTCCGGGCCAGCTTACGATGCATATGTACTGTGAGCATTTTCATGTGTTTGCAAGGTCTGAGTTAGGGTTTTAAGGCAGTAAACTATGTGAGAGGTAGGCAGATCAAACCGTGACTTGGGAAAATTCCATTAAGTGAATTTCTAAACTTCAGGGCTCTGTTCAGATCTTGAAATTTGTAGGGATAAAGAAAACTACAAAGGGTGTGTTTGTTTGGAAGGACTAGAGGTGGGATTGGACTATTAATCCCCCATCTCTCCTAATCTCATGTTTGTGTTGCTTTTAGTCCCGGGATTATTAGTCTCCACCTAGGGATGACAATTACATCCAATCCCCCGCTCCGTTCCGTTCAGGTTGGATTAATCTATTCAAACATGTCTAAATACGAATTAAGATCCTCATGTGACGATACTCCACAATCTCACTTGACGATCCAAGCCGTTTACTAATCTGTAAGTCTAAACATGTTTGTCATCCATGCAAAAAAAATCATGTTCTTACCCATCGGTAATGATCAAATTGTATAGAGAAATGGAAGGTTCGATACTGACCTTCCATTTCTGTTGTGACTGTTATGATTGTTTAGTTCTATGCTTATCTCCAATCAAATTGATTTTTTACACATTTGAATTGCACATTGAGGCCTACAGAATAAATGGCTCGAATTGTGAAGTGAGATAAAGGTTGGTCCCATTTTCTGTCACATGAAGATCACATGAGAAGATCTTGATTCATCTAAAAAAAATTTGAACGGCATCTTGATTCATCTAAATACAACTCAAATGAATCAAGATCTTCTCTCATATAATGACCTCTCATGAATTTCTAATGTAATAGTGTAATACAAATTAGTTGTTATGAGCCGTTCATTATACAGGTTTAGGTTTTGATCTGTTTATCGTGTATGTGAAAATTAAAAGTTGATTGGACTTCGACATCCGTCTGAATCATAGCTGTTACAGTAGTAATGCAGAGTCAAACTCTTACCATTTATTTCGCTTATTATTCAAAAATGTCCTTACCGGTGACCTGATTTTTGAAATGAACAATAACAACATGCCTACAAAAATGAATGATTTTGTAAAACAAAACCGGGACGGATCCCTTTTTGCTTTTGTTCCACATTAAGATGGAGCAAACCCCTGAGTTCCAGGTTAAGACCAGCAGGCCAACCTCCTGGAGCTATTCGAGTTCTTCTTGGTAACTGAAACAGAGTACTATTCCTTTTGACCTTTTTTTTTTTTTTTATAAGCTCCATAAACATTTTTTCATGAAGTACTTTTCTTACTTCTGAAAGCAATTTTGTAATTGGTCTTTAATTTATTTCCAAAAGCAATACAAGTACTTTCCCCTGCACTCCCCCCAATTTTCTGTATATTTTTAGTACACTTTGAGATTTTTTTGTAAAATTACTGAAGAGTGGTACCCGCAAATTAGGCAAAAATGGCAATCCTGCGTCCGCCACTGCTCCCAATCAATGCCTTACCAAACAAATCAAAATACATAGTAGTCTACTGAAGCTGTCTTTTAAGTTTTAAGTGAAGATAAATTGTATTTACACTGTTCCTTCAACAAAGGGCTGCCTTTTTTATTTATTACTATTATTTTTCAATATTATTATCGGAATTTGTTCAATTTAATTGATGGGGATCACATAGGAATAGATTCAGCTCCAAGCTGAGTGAAATAAGGGCTCTGGTGAGCTACTTGAAGAACCTCAAGATCATCGTAGGAATCGCGGTATGTTTCCAAATTGGCATCTGCATTTCTCAGGGCTGATAAACACAGCACTTTCCTCCATTCTTCTAAGTGTGGGAATCCACAGTTATCCCCATACTTATCACAGTACTGCAGGAAAAATCAAACAAGTACTAGAAATGAATCTTCAATGAATCAAAGATAAATGATTTTATTTGTTAATCGGAATTGGATTCTCTCCGGTCCCTTTTGGAGGGATGGATCCAGAGGGGGGTCAGTAGGGGCGGTTGCCCCTGCAAGGAAAAAAAAAACCTCTAGTATTATATAGGAAAAAATATTTTCCTCCGACTCATATAGGCTCGCCCCAGCAAATTATATAGGCTCGCCCTTGCATAGTGAAATCCCTGACTCCGTCCCTGCAGTTTTAGTCTAGTCCGTCTATTTTCGGTTGGGTTTGGTTATGAATGCAAGAACCAAATATACTGTTAGCTAATTTGAGAGAGGTTTCAAAGGGATTTTCTTTACCTCAAAACTGGCAATATCATGGGTTTTATGCTTTGGAACTCCAGCAACATCCCTTGAGTGATAGAACTCCTTAATGGACTCCATCATTTCATCCCATGAGGGTAATGTTCTTTTCCCAGACAGTAATTGAGCTATCCATTTTGCTTGTGACTCAAAGAAAGGGAAGCCTATGAGCTATACATCAATCAACACAATAATGAAAAAAAAAAAATCCAATTAAAACTCTTGTCACACACTTCATTAAAAAATGATGCTCTTTTCCCATACAATTGTATGTGTGTACAGATTAGTAAGGCCATCAAGATTGACAAGTACTAGACATGGAAAATGAGGTTTTGTATGAGAAAATGATATTCGTACTCTCCTTTTGCACAAAAACACTATGCTTATTTCCTGGTTCATATGCGAATTTTTGAAATATGCATAAAAATTTCGGAAGAAAAATGTAGGAAAAATTAACAACTGAAAGGACAATATGAACTTTGATAGCTGTTTAGGGTTATGGTGAGGAATCTCAAATGTTGTTTTTACTTTCGAGTGAGTGCGGTAGTTGATTATTTTTCTTTTGAAAGGCAGAGTGTTGTAGTTGATTAGTCAAGTCTTCATTGGTTCGACTCTTGAAAGTTTTGGAAGCAGGGAACTTCACTCAAGCAAAATATTGTCACTTCACAGTTTTAAAGACAGGGAATTTCGCACAAACAGGAGTCGCGTGTTTTGCTTGCGTTTTCAGCAACTCTATAAATTCAGATCACTCAGGTATGCCATTCTCCCTCTCCCAATGACAAAAAAGACCTAGAAACATGTCTAGGGTTATAAGAGAGTGTTTCTTCGGTTGTGCTTGGAGTACAGGTACGATTTTTTTATCACTAAGCGTTAATAGATCCAAGAGTTATTTCATACCACCCATGGGCTTGTCCCAGTGGAAGGTGTCAGGCCTTGCTCCCAAGTGGGTAGGGTTTGATTCCTCTTCGGGGCAGGTATTGCAAATTACCTGCTGGGTCGGGGCGGACTTGGGGTGGGTGTTGTGCACCTGGGTGCTATGCACTCCTCGGCCGTCCGATCATATTTTGGACGGCTTGGATGCATTCGGCAATTTAAATTTTATTTTATTTTCTTTTATCGGTAAAAAATCAAAACACATCCGAACCGTCCAAAACACAATTGAACAGCCGAGGGGGTGCACAACACTCAAGTGCACAACACCCACCCCGTTTCCGGTCGGGGCGGTGGTTGTTTCGGCTCATCCAGAGGTTTACACTTTAAGAAGGGTCCAATTAGTGGCCCTCCTATGGGGTGGTTCCTTCATCATAAAAAAAGAGAGTTATTTCATCAATAACTACAAGTTCGAGAGAAGACCTATGGAGGATTTCTAGGCAATGAAAAGTCCTTCTGTGGATTTTCGGGAGACAAAGGGAAGACTTGTGGATTCAAGGTAGTGGATGTTAAAAGCACTAGTGTGATTGATTAAATTTTTGATTGGTGACCTGAATTTTACAAAAGATTAAAATATAGCAAATTGCTAAACCTAGACTGGCTAGGGTTTTTCAACAACACGTTACAAATGATTTTGATCGAATTCCAACAGATACATTATCGGAGTACATTTATTATGAAAAAAAGGGTTTTTGAAGTTAAAATCCAGTGTGTTCAACTAATTTTTTTCAAAATATATGTAATCCGATCATTTTTTTATTGGAACCCGATCAACATCGTTTTTCTATGTCGTGTTTCAACTCGATAAGCTCTACAATATGAACGAGTCCGATCGTGAAATAAGAGCCGAAATCAAGTCGGAAACTGCCGGGCAATCCGTCTCCTAAAGGTAATATAAGAGCATACCTTCCTAGGGATGCCTACAAAGGAGAGAGAAGGAGAAGTGATGGGGGGAAGGTATGCTCATAGAGAGGTCCCACCCTATCATCATCCACCACCACCAATCCTCTAGTGTCGAGAAAGGAAAATGAATATGAATACCTGCATTCAAACAAAAAAAAAAACACTTGGATATGTAATAAACCATTTCCTTCTTATGATCAAATGATCTAGTCTACTTGATGACAGTTATGCATTCACACAAGCTCAATAACTTTAATAACACAACAACCGACCACAAGATGATTAATTGGGTACCAATGATTAGAAAAAAGGGCCTACAAGATCATCAATTGGGTAAGTTGTCATGAATTCAATTGGGTAACCTTTTGGTGTTAAAAAAAGAGAAATATATATGGAAAGGGCACCAAGCCACAGGGATAGCTCGAGTGACAATAAAGATGAACAGTAAATTAAGATATTATGAGTTCGAAACTTAGCCCTCTTGGGGCTAGGCCACTAGAGAAAAATCTTTAATTCTTCAGTTCTGGCGTGGATGACCTAGCTTTGATCAGACCGAAAAGGAAAATAGTGTCAAGGTGCATGTAATTAAGATGGCCTAGAGACTCTTAACCGTCAAACCACAAGAAAAAAAAGGCACCAAGGTGTGGGACCTTCTCACCCCAACTTATGTCTTCTTCACCTAAAATATAGATTTCCCCATTCTAACTATTGCACTCAGTTGCACGATTGTAATGTTGTGTAATTCGAAAATTAGAGTCATCGTGCGATTAGAAGTGCAGTGAGAGGGCGTGGATTTTTTGAATATAGGATCTCTAGTTGTTCACCATTCTCCTCCTGTCAAATCTTCTATTCAAAGGATTTTATCCATTGGTCTGTGCTAACAGAATAAGATGGTGATAGACAGACGGTCCAAACCCGAAAACGAACGGATAAGGCTATTTGTTCGTAACATAAGATTATTGTGACCACGACACTAATCGACCTAGTATTGTTAAATGAAATAGTACTAGCATTGGATTTGGTCCTTTTGGAGCTGATTCATCTGGGTAATACAATAAGCCAGCTGGGCTACACCAATGAAACACCAAACTAAATCACACACTTCATGAATAGTTGCTAATTTTGATTTGTCTTTTGTAACTAAATTGGGATATGTTGCCTTACCCAGTGCTATAAATGATGGTGTCTGCAATTACCCAAGTGTCATCCACAAATACAACCCTTCCATCCTCTTCCAGGGACTCTATCTGCAATTTTTAATATTTCAAGGGTTAAAATTCCAAATGAGTTTTTCAATCAAATGCTTGGATATAACTAGTGATATATACCTGTGGAGAAAGGTGCAAGTTTTCATGTTTGGATATAACTTTTGATAAGCCCTCAGAAACTTCAGTAGATTTGGCACTTAGATAAATTTCCTTTGCCACATCCACAAGCTCCATTGATATATCTTGTCCACTCAATGAATTTCCAACTACCACAACCACCTGTGCAATCAAGAAACCTCATCATAAAGCCTCTTTGGATTTTTTTTTTTGTGCGCTGACGAAGGAACGACCCCATGGGAAGGCCACTAATTGGACTCTTCTATAGAGTGTAAACCTCCGGATTAGCTGAAGCAAGTACTCCCCCGACCCACCAGGTAAATCGCAGTACCTGCCCTAGATAAGAGTCGAACCCTGCCCACTTGTATGCAAGGGCTGACTCCTTCCGCTGGGACAAACCCACGGGTGTTTGTAAACAAACATTGCTAACTTCTTGATCTAGAGGATAGGAAATTGTAGGGTAATAACTTCTTATTTTTACCAAATTTCTTTATTTCTTTGTCCCAATGCACTCCACGCTCTACTACCGGATCCATATGGTTTGAGATTTTCACAGTATCTTGTTACTGAAAGTGCACTGAGACTAGGAGACTCTTAAGTTTCTTAAAGAAGCAATCCTTGGCCAACGAATGTGAGATCGGAGATCCATGCTTGACATATTGTCCCTAGCTAGGCAACTTTTGTGTCTAACTCATTAACTTCAAGTGTGTAGCTAGAGAAAAGTTCAGGACTCGTGAATCAACAACTACAAAAAAAAAAGTACGTATTCGAAATCACCTCATTGCAAAATGGCTCAGGAACTCTGTAAACATGACTATGCATCTGTTTCCTTTTCCATGTTTCCATTCCTCAACAACAAATAAAATGAAACCATTAGCATAACCCATTAGTGAAGAGTTTCAGAAATGGTTTTCTAGACAGTGAAAACACAGTTTGAGGGTTTCTGAGAAGTAAGTTTCTTTTTCCCAAGAAGATTGCAGAAAATAAATTTCGAAACCTCGAGGAAAGGAAGTTTTGGTTTCGAAGAACGAATCAAGCAAGGATGGAGCGAGGGGGGCTAGTAGGGGTTGTCGCCCCTACTAATTTATTAAAAATATATATATCATCAAATTATATAGCCTCGTCCATGCTCCAGAGATATAGCGTCCTTCCTACGCAGAAATCCTGGCTCTGTCCCTGGAATCAAGAAAACAGATTTTGTGAACTGCAGGGCAGGTAATTTTTCACATACCTCTGATGGAAGGCAACCTAGGCTTGGAATAATTGCCAGTGGCCACAACCACAGCATCAAACACCTCTTCCACCACATTCTCACACTTTTTCTCTTTACTCTTAACAACCCATCTCAAATCCTTACCAAATTCACCGTAATCCAACATACCCACATACTCAACCCTGGTATTAAACCTTACCATCTCCCTCAAACCAAAAAAGGCACAAAAATCTCTAAGGTACAATAGAAGTTCTCCATGGCCGGGAAATCTCCTCATGTCCCTCCCTTTCTTCACCAAAAATGGAAAATCAGTGAAACCAGCTATTTCCCTTGGGGATGTTAGCCTCAATGAGGCATAAATACTACTATGCACATTAAGAGTAGTGTCCCTTCCTAAGGGATCCTCACCCTCCACATTAGGGTCATACAGCCATTGTCCTCCAACATCGTGGCTTTGTTCAAAAACTACCACATTGTGGCCTTCTTTCCTTAGCTCCCGGGCGGCGACCAATCCGGAGGAACCTGCCCCGATCACGCACACGTTTTTCGAAGGTTGATTCCCGCTGGAAACCATGGTGGGGTTTGATCTTTGTCAAATGAAATATGGAGGGGAGTATAAGGGTTTTTATAGTTGAATTTGGTTGGAGAAAAAAGGAGGGGTAATTATTTGGGGAGAAGGCTATGGTACGGAACACCAAAAGTTGAGAGGATTAGTTGAGGTGGGCGAAAGCTGGCCCAGACACCTGGTTATATAAAAAAAAAAACACAACTTTTGGTGGTCTATACCATAGACTTCTCCCCAAAAGTTTTGTTATGATTACCAAAAAAATTGGGGAACGGGAACAAAAAAAAACATGAAACCACATAGGAAACGGCAGTCAATGGCTGAGATCCACTCGGTGCACGTACCAAGGCTAAAAAAAAATCGTAACTCACACCGAAAACATGCGTTACTGTCGAGTGGTGGATACCAATGGCTTGATCGGTTCGACTCGTCTTCCCTCGAGCTCCTCGCTCCTGCAAAACGTAGCAACCGTTAGTGCCTTCCGTTGAAAACACCGGAGGGCACTTCGAAGCTCAAGTTAGCACGAGGAGGAGAGAAGAATACAAAACAGTAATCAGATAATTAAGAACAACATACCTCCCTTAGGGTTTACCCTAAGTTATTCATAGGCAGTGTGTACTTGTCCTCCAAGTTACGAGTGCGTGACGTCACCCATAACCGCTTCAGTTAGTGGTGTCATAGATGATGCTCGGCAAGCACGTGGCCGAACCCACATGCTCATAACGCTTCACCCATGATCCCTCCAACCGTCTCCCTGGTCTGCTCATGTGTCGGGGTCACTTCAAGCCAGCCTGAAACTGCTGAGTCCAGATGGACTTCCCAATCATGTTGGGCCATATAGAATGCGTGGGCCATCAGGACCATACAAATTTGGCCCAACAAGCCTTTTGCAAGCTCTGGGCTATCCCATACTGACACGCCCAAACGAAGTCGGGTTCTGCCTACTACACTTACTAACACTAAAATAATAGTACTTGACTAACCAAAAAAATGGGTAATTATTTCAAAGTGTATCGTGCACTCCTATTCGTAATGAACTCAAAAAATACGTAACTGATACCATAAAAATGCATAACTAATTAGCCAAAAAATATGCATACTATACACTCAAAGTTCCGGATCGTCGAAATTTGATCCGAAAATGGGAGTCTCACACTTTAACAAAGTGTGGGATCCCACATAGGAAGGTGGGTGTATATATATATATAGTCCACTTCTCATCCAAACCACTAAATTCCGGACCCCGTCTGGACCTCATAGTTCCGGACCAAATCTGGACGATCCGAATATATAGCGTTTTTATCAAAAACTGCTCCGATCAACCCCTTCCGGATAATTTTTTTTTACAAATCCTCATGCTAAACCTTAAAAACATGTTTTAAATACATCTAACGGTTCGGATCGTCCAGATTTGGTCCAGAAAGTGACGACCAAACAACAATGGTCCGGACGTCCGGATTGGAAGTAAATTTCCAAGATACCCCCTTTCGTAATTAACCAAAACATGCGTAATACACACCAAGATTAGGTACTAACACAAATATCAACAAACATCAGACACACACCTATTACCTCTCCATATTATCAAGAAATCTGAGGGACATGTTGACTGGTTAGTGTTGATTCTTAGCTCCCTCAATGAGAGAGACTGGTAGTTCCATGAATGGTAGCTAAGATAATTTTTTTCTTCGTCTTTTTTTTCTGAATATAAAGACGAGTATAGGCGGAGAGGAGAGGTGACAGATATCAAAGTGGTTCGACGGAACCACGATTTACTATACGAGGTGGCCATAATAGCAACAACGAGATATTGATCATTTCCGGGTTGAGTGTGAGTACATAAAGGGAGAAGTGATTTGCATGTGACCAATTTTTGACATCCCTCTGTATCTATTAAGGCTAAGTTCTCTCTATGATGTTTTCGATAGTTACGGTATTTTCAGTATTTTCTATATTTTCTCACAAGTCATTTTCTACACATACAGATTAACTGATTTGATAACTTATAGTTCAAAAATACCTGAGATACCATAGCGGAAACTCACCCCGAAAAAAATGCCTAAAGACACCCATTACGAGACAAGGTAGTACGTTCCTGATTGTTATTCTGCAACCATCCTCATCCATACAATTGCTTACTGCCAACTTTTGTACAGGGAAATTGTTCGATTTAATGATTGCTAAAACGAGGACTCTATGGCCTGCTACAATTTCCGTACACCTTTCTATGCTCAACAAGTTAATGGAACATCCCACCTTCTCACTTCTTCTGGTGAGATCCTCATTTACTTAATTTCTGCCTCCCAAATTGTGCATATGCGTTTGACAAAATGTTTCCTCTGATATAGTTTAGGGCCTGTGGCTTATCACCCCTTGCATTTTTTGCGGAAAAATTTATAATTAAGCTCTCATAATCAAATTTAGCTAGTTTTTGAAGGGTAAATTTCACTAACCACACCTCTGAGGTTTCTGACAATTTCATATACCTCTCCTTACACTGCCCTCCCTTGCTTTCGAAACTAATGCCAAGATTCCTTTCTTTTTTTTGCTCGGCATTTGCCAAGATTCCTTGTTCCATTAACTAAATTACTAATGGTGTTAAATTTAACTCCTAAAAGACAAAAAATGCCCTTCATGGAATACTTATTACTAATACTTTTTGTCTATTAAGAGTTAAATTTAACGCCGTTAGTGATTTAGTTCACGGAATACTTATTAATACTCCTTCCGTCCATTTTATAGTATTTAATTTTCCATTTTAGATTGTCCCTTAATAAGTGTGTTTTGAAAAGTTAGTGGGTACATTTCCTATTTTGCCATTAAAAGTAGATTCATTTTTGAAAAGTTAGTGGGTATTATTATATTGATAAGGGTAAGTAGTGAAAAATATATGTAAAAGTTGATGTGAGAGAAAATAAGTTGGAATTACGAGGCTACACGCTTAAAAAGAGACAGAAGGAGTACTTTTTATAAATAAAGTTGTATGGTTGTTCGCCTCCATCCTCTCCCACTGGTTTCATTATTCACCTATAATTATTTGTAGTGGTTGTGTGGGATGCGCTTCACCGGAGTCACCCCTCTGGTTTCGGACCATCCTACATCTATCGATTCGGCTTAGTCAGCGCTCGACTCAAAGGTTGCGGTAGTTCCCGAGAAGATGCTCACCAAATCCATCGATCCGAGTAGTAGGCCCTTCGTGATCCTCCTGAGAGAGTTGCATCGAGGGAGCTTACATCTGTGACCATCGTCTTGGTGATAGGGCAAGGCTTCGTCTTGATATTCGTCGTGCCCGGCGCCGTGTCGACTGCCGCTGAGGGCATGCTCTTTTCGGCGGGACCGAGTCTGTTCGATCCACATTCGCTTTTGTCACTTTTGATAGGTGACCCATTGTCCCTTCATATTCCCAAGGGATAGGGGTGAGCCCTATGGACCATTGTGAACCCGACCGCTACAGGTTGCAATTTATTATAGGCCTTGTTTTTTTTGCTAGAACTCTTCTCTAATACCTCTTATTATTATCACTCACATGCATTCTCATTCAATAAGGATCGTTATGAGCAAGAACTATGTATTTTTCAATTGGTTTTTACTTTATCATACTTAGTTTCTTTGTATATTTTTCAATTGCTTTGATCTCTTTTTTTAAATACGAACTCACATCAAAGGGCATGCTTATTCATTTTTTGATGCACCTATCAATATTTGATTAAGTTGATTATTCATGTTTATCATGCACTACTCTGTGGGTCCTACATATTGAACGGTCTAGATTACTGAAACTAACGCACGGTGGGATCCACAAATGTCGTTAGTATCTAAGGTGTCAAATAGCTTCTTTTCATGTGAATTATGTTTGCATTTGCACTTTATTAGATGGTGAGTGATCAGTTAGTACGTATAACAGAGCAAAACCATTTGTGAGTCGTTTATTTTGGACACCAATTGTTTACCATTTGTTGCTTAATGCTACAAGAGGGAGTCTGCCAAGAGCAGGCGCAACTTGCAAGCATGGGAGGGATTCGACCGGATCCGGGGTACTGGTGATCAACCTGAAGAGCACTTTTGGTGAGCGCATCCGAACTGCCCATCTCGACAATCGACGACTTGACCATGATCTGCTTGGAAATCGCAAGTGATGCTTTTAATGTAGGGGTTGATTCATATCTACATTACATATGTGCTTCTAAAGCTTTGCTTCTAAAAGTTATTATACACATCCCCACATAATTAAGTATATATCGCTTAATTTTTTTGGTTTAGACACGTCAAAAGTCCTACTTTATTACACAAATCTCTCCTCAGTGATCCGAACCATTCTTCCTATAAGGGTCGCCGAATAGAATACCCAAGCAAAAATTGTTCGGACACTCACAATTACTTCATCGAAACACTTTTATTTAGGAACAATAGACGGTTTAAATAATTTTCGCAACAATAAAAATATCTTATCAAGCTGTTACAATGCCTAATCAACTTACTTTTTTGAGTTGACAATATCTACACTATAAACGGCTCGGATCATAGAGAAGGGATCAAAATGTTTGCAAAATACATTTTGTAGTCTGAAGTTAAACTAGCGAGAAGCCGAGTGAGAAAAAAAAAATGGAACGGGTGGGGGCATGTGACCCCACGTTCGTCTTGGTACCTCAACCCTTGCCCAAAGACAACTATATAATCAACTACATATTTTATTAAAAAATCCATGCATTTGAAAAACAATCACCCATTAGTTAATTTCCAATAATCATCTCCAAGCCACTCATCAAATTTTACTTTTATTGACCAATGTGGCAATTTGATGACTATTTTTGGTAGTTTTCAAAGTTGTGACTCCAACCCACTCTACAAACTTTATTAATTTTCTGGAAAAAAAAAAACTCTATTAACTTATTAGTTTTTCAATCTTTTTGCTATTGTGCTCTTGAATTGTGACTCATGCCCGATGAATTGAGAGAACTGAGTAGGAAATTGTGACGATTGATCTGAAAATTTCGTATTATATCCAAAAAATTATATTCTTGTTGATTTTAGAAATCCATGATGTAATTTAAAAAAAAAAAAAAAACTTAGAGCATAAAACAGTGGGACAGTGAATACTATTATATAGGAATCAGGCTTATTTTTGCAGTACAAACAAAATAGGAGTACAAAGTTGTTTCAATTTTCAAGTTCAGAAATGCTATGTTTTATGTGTAGGGCTGCAAACGAGCCGAGCTTCACTGTGCTCAAGCTTGTTTATTAAGTTTTTAACGAACTCGAGCTCGAGCTCAGTGAAAACTTAACGAGCCGAGCTGGCCTAGGCTTGACTCGAACTCGAGCTTGTTCACGAGCCTTAATGAGTCAACGGAAAAATATATGTGTATACTCATATAGGCTTAAGACAACAAATAAAGTTTTAGTTGTGCATGTATATATGTTTTATATCTATATACTCTACAGGAAAATAATCTCAATTGCAAAATAATAGTAAAATTTAATAAGAATTTGAAACGATAGTGCATTAATATATCAAATTGGAACAAGGAGTTATTAATTTTATTCTTATAAAAAATAAACGAGCCTTATCGAGCCGAGCCGAGCCTTGACGTGTTCAGGCTTGTTTGTTAAGGTTTTTAACGAACTCGAGCTCGAGCCGAGCCTCAATAAAAACTTAACAAACGGGGTTCGAACAAGCTCTTTTCGAGCCGAACCGAGCCGAGCTCACGAACGGCTTGGTTCATTTGCAGCCCTATTTATGTGTATGTAATAGTGACGTTTCAAGTTTCAACAGCTAGTACCAGCAGGCCTATAAAAACAACGGCTAGTATTGATAAAAGAATAAACAATTTTTTAATTATAGTAAATGATTAGATGACTCACTATAGTTGATGAGAGATAAAGCGTCATCAAATTTGATGTTCTCTTTTGATGTGTGGGTTGAAGAAGTTTTTTTCAACATTACGCTTAAAAAACTATCAGAAATAGTATTTGATGAGTAGGTTGGAGTAAACACTTCCTTTGGCTTTCTTGTTTCTCTTTGTAAAAAAAATATACTCTTGCTATGTAGAAATTTTAACACCATTTTAATTGGACTTCCACTTAAATTGGACCCTAAATTTTATTAGACATTTTTCTTCTAATTTTTTTTGGTAAATCCTTCTAATTTTATATACATGTATGTACGTAATATGAAGGCATTAAAATTTTGAAGCCCCAAAAATAGAAAAAAAAATGGGAGTCCGATGCAGCCGACGTATACTCAAAGCCCGCCTGGCAAGTTACGGTCATAATGCAGTAGCAACAGCTGGCATCTACGGCGGGCTAACATGATTAATTAGTCTCCAAGTGAAATGTATGGGCTTGAAGAAAAATAATAGCCTAAGCCCAAGAACCAATCAGCCCAACAAATGCTGTCGGCCCAATTATTTAAAAGTCCAAAGCTCAAAAACCAAAATAACATATAGATAGTTGGGTTGTAAATGAGCCAATAACCCATTAAAGAAGTTACCATGAATGAATTTGAGGATACCAATTTAATTATTCAAACGATCAAGGACTTGTACTCTAGTGGTTATCTCTTGGTTCTCCCACAAGTGAGACCAAGGTTCGGCCTTGGCAGTGACATTTGGGGTTTAAGGCTATGAATAGTTTCTAGACCCCCTATGAACTAACTCACTAACTCCCCCGCTAACCCCACTGATATACATCGAATGTCAAAAAAAAAAAAAAAACTTAATTATTCAAACCAATTAGGATGGAGATATGAATTAAGATCCTCTCATATTTGATGATGTGAGTCATTTATATAATAAATGTCAATGGAAAAAACTAAAGTTGATTGGACTTCATCCATCTAGTCAAATCATATTTGTTACAAGAGTAACGTGGAGTCAAACTCTAAGTGTTTATTTCTCTTATTACTCGATCAAGTCTTTACTTGTGACCGATCATCTTGATTTTTGATACGAACGATAATCACATTAAGACCAACGAAATAAATGATAACAAACGACTCCGTGATGGTTCTTGTTTTGCGTCACATGAGATACCTCAAATCCTTTATCCAAAGCACATATGTCAAGAATAGAATTCAAATGCCTGTTAAAACCATAGCAAAACAATCAAAATTCAAGTTCATCTCATCTTCTTGGTAGTACTATTCCATAAACCTTTTCTTGAAGTACTTTTCTTGCTTCTGAAAGCAATTTTTTTGTAATTGGTCTTTAATTTATTTCCAAAAGCAATACAAGTACTTCCCTCACCCTGATGCTAACAAACAATGCCTTACAAAACAAATCAAAATACATAGTAGCCTATTGAAGCTCTCTTTGAACTTTTAGTGTGAATAAATTGTCTTTTCCCTGTACCTTCAACAAAGGGCAGCCATTTTTATATATTTATTGAAATCTGTTGAATTTAGCTGATGGGAATCACATAGGAATAGATTCTGCTTCAAGTTGAGTGAAATGAGGGCTCTGGTGAGCTACTTGAAGCAACTCAAAATCATCGTAGGAATCGCGGTATGTTTCCAAATTGGCATCTGCATTTTTCAGTGCTAATAAGCAGAGCACTTTCCTCCATTCTTCTAAGTGTGGGAACTCAATGTTGTCTCCATACTTATCGCAGTACTGCAAGAAAAATCAAACAAGAACCAGAAATTAATCTTGAATGAATCGAAATATAAGTGCGTTTTTTAACGGAATTGTATTCTCTCCGGTCCCATTTGGTCTAGTCCGAATAGTAATCCAAAATATATACTCCCTCCGTCCCAAATTTCTTGTCCATTTACGGGTTTACGTGCCATTTTTCAATTGTTTATATCTTTCAATCTATAATGTTTTTTACAATTTTGAAAACTTTGTTTAATAATACTCATCAAGAACTATCAAACAAGATCCATATTGTATATATATAACGTTATACATTAGAAGATATAACCAATTTTTGGAGGTATTGTGAATAGTTAAAGTGGACAACAAATTTGGGACGGAGGGAGTACTATATAAATAGCTCAAAACAACAGTCTCTCTAATTGACTATGGCTCGACGAGACCAAAGAGCACATTAGTCGAGGTATACTTAAGCTGATTCGGACACCATGACCGTCGGACCAAAAAGAAAGAAGAAGAAGAAGAAGGGATTTCTTTACCTCAAAGTTGGCAATATCATGGGTGTTATGCTTTGGAACTCCAGCAACATCCCTTGAGTGATAGAACTCCTTAATGGAATTCATCATTTCATCCCATGAGGGTAATGCTCTTTTCCCAGACAGTAATTGAGCTATCCATTTTGCTTGTGACTCAAAGAAAGGGAAGCCTATAAGCTATACATTAACCAACACAACAAAACAGAAACCAGTTAAAATTCTTGTCACACACGTTATTCAAGTTCCTAGTCAATTTTATGTACAGATTGGTAAGTGGAATAATAGAAATGGAAAATGGGGTCTCGCACGAGAAAATGATTTTCATACTCTCCTCCTGCACAAAAATACTTTACTTTTTCCCCTTTCATATGCTAATTTAGGACGTATACTTGACATTTTTGGAATAAAATGTAAGAAAATTTAATAAATGCAAGGGCAATACAAACTTTGAAAAATAGCCTTCTCATTTAATAATAGATGTGTATACAAAAAAGAGTGTACAATTTATTTTTTGAACAATAAAACAAAACCAAACCAAATTTGAGTATAATATAAGTGTAGAACTAAAAAGGGGAGTGGCTATGAGTCTTAGAAAAACAGAAGAGTATTAACTTCCTACACTTCATGGTCCCGAACCCATGGCACTCAATTTAATGTTAGAATATTAAATTGAGTGCAAGTCGCATCACTACGTGCACCCATACACTACAGGGTCCGGGTATCTGGCCTTAGTCTTATACAAATTTAAGAGGATTAATTACCTTCCTAGGGATACCTATAAAGGAGAGAGAAGGGGCAAGTGATGGGGGGAAGGTATGCTCATAAAGAGGTCCCACCCTGTCATCATCCACCACCACTATTCCTTTGGTGTCAAGAAACGGAAATGTATATGAATACCTGCATTAAAGAAAACCACTATGGATATGTTAATGAATCAGTAGTAGTATTAAACTTCAAGAAGGGTATTCGATCATACAAGTTTTGTACTAATGATTTGGGAAAAGGGTCCACAAAGGAGATCAATTGGGTAAGTTGTCATGATCATTCAAGTGGTTTACCTTTTGGTGTGCACAAATATGGAAGGACATCAAGGAGTAGTGAGACCTTCTAATCTCGGATTGCGTCACCCAAAATACATATCGATGTCTTTATTTCAATTTCAGTAGAAACAAGATGTCTCTTCAAGAGTTTTGTATTTGGAAAATCTAACTAAAAGTTGACTGAAAAGACAGTTTATTTAGATCAAATGATTTCTATCCTTTAATGAAATCTTCTCTCCACGTCAAATCCTATATCCCGTATAATTCATCTATTTTACACGCTAATAAAATAAAATGGTGACGGATAGATGATTCAAACCCAATAAAAAAGGGAGGGGTAATACAATAAGCCAGGGCGACACCCATCAATCACAAACTGAAACTATTTCACAAACTTAATTAATCTGTACGTTTTGAAGCTAAATTGGAATATGTAGCCTTACCCAGTGCAGTAAATGATGGTGGCTGCAATTACCCAAGTGCCATCTACAAATACAACCTTTCCATCCTCTTGTAGGGAATCTATCTGCAATTTTTAAAGTTCCAAGGGTAAAAAAATCCATGTTCTTCAAACTTAATGCCGCTGAGTTTAAGTCAAATGGTTCATAAAAACTTGTTATTTTTTAGGGATTAGTGATACCTGTGGACAAAGGTGCAAATTTTCATGTTTGGAGATTACTTTTGACAAGCCCTCAGAAACTTCAGTAGATTTGGCACTTAGATAAATGTCCTTTGCCACATCCACAAGCTCCATTGATATATCTTGTCCACTCAATGAATTTCCAACCACCACAACCACCTGTACCATTGAGAAACATGATCATTAAAAAAAAAAAAACCCTCTTTGGATTGCTTGCAAGCAAACATTGCTAACTTCTTGATCCAGAGGATAGGAGATTGCAGGGGCATTATTGGCATATCATCTTATTTTACCAAATCATTGGCCGGTCGAATATGACGATCCTACATCCCGTAGCTCATCTTTTGCCACAATATTCTAAACTACAATTTGAAAATCAACTAAAATATGGTCATCTTATAAAACCTCGACCTGAGAGGTTGTGACCTGGGGCGATGACAAGTGATATATACTGCAACCGTGTAGCTAGTGAAAGTTCAAGTCTAGTGAATCTACTACTACACCAAAAAAGAAAAAAATTGGAAGACTTATAATCAGAGAGAGTATGTATTTGGAATCACCTCATTGCGAAATGGCTCAGGAACTCTGTAAACATGACTATGCATCTGCTTCCTTTTCCATGCTTCCATTCCTCAACAAGAAATAAAATGAAACCATTAGCTTAACACAGTAGTGATGGAGTTTCAGAACTCACAAGTCATAAATCTGAATGAAAAGATAGTTCAAGTGTTCAACCCCTTAAACAACATGCCAAAAGTAACATGATAAAAAGGTAACTACTAACTACTGTGGCTGGACATGACATGACCTTTAAGAAAGTTTTCACATGAGTGAGGTGACTTGCATTCCCCTTTTTTGACTCCATTTGGTATCAGTTTTGCAAAATAATTTACCCAAAAAAATGTTTTGCAAAATACTTTTCAAATACTTAATTCTGTAGCAGAATGGTTTTCCAGAAAGTGAAAGCATAGTTTGATGTTTTCTGGAAAATAGTTGATTTTTCCCAAGAAAATTGCTTAAAACAAGTTCCGATACCCGTTAACGAAACGAGTATCGAAAAATGGATCAAGAAAACAGATTTGGAAAACTGCAGACTACAATTTTCACATACCTCTGATAGAAGGCAACCTGGGCTTGGAATAATGACCAGTGGCCACAACCACAGCATCAAACACCTCTTCCACCACTTTCTCACACTTTTTCTCTTTACTTTTAACAACCCATCTCAAATCCTTACCAAATTCACCATAATCCAACATACCCACATACTCAACCTTGGTATTAAACCTTATCATCTCCCTCAAACCAAAAAATGCACAAAAATCACTAAGGTACAAAAGAAGTTCCTTATGGCCAGGAAATCTCCTCATGTCCCTCCCTTTCTTGACCAAAAATGGGAAATCAGTAAAACCCATTATTTCCCTTGGGGATGTTAGCCTCAACGAGGCATACATACTACTATGCACATTAAGGGCAGTTTCCCTTCCTAAGGGATCCTCCCCCTCCACATTGGGTTCATATAACCATTGCCCACCAACATCATGGCTTTGCTCAAAAACCACCACATTATGGCCTTCTTTCCTTAGCTCCCGGGCAGCGACCAAGCCGGAAGGACCTGCACCGATCACGCACACGTTTTTCGAGGGTCGGTTCCGGTCAGAAACCATGGTGGGTTTTGATCTTGGTGACAAAGAAAGTGAAGGGTGGTTATGGGTTTTTATAGTTGAATCTGGTTGAAGAAAAGGAAGGGTAGTAATTATTTAAATAGATCTGGCTTGTTAGATAGGGGACACACATGGAAAATTAAAATCATGTGTTTGGGTGTATAGACAAAAATTTCACCAAATTTTTTGAACCTTTGTAAAAATCAGTCCTATGTGGGGACATGGGAGCCCACAGAGGGCTCTCTGGAGCCTTTAAGGACGTGCATGAGGTGGGGATGCACTTTGATGAAGCTTGAACAAAACATGACCGATAAAAGTTGGATCTTTCTGTGGGACATACCTTGCGGTGGGACATATTTCCAAAATGGAAGTTGGATCATGATTACCCAGAAAATGGAATTGGAAAATGATATGAGAAAGGTAACATGCGGCGTGGTGTTTCGGATCATTTCAGCATTATATATTTACGTGGGGTTTATATACTAAGTTGTAGATCCCATAACAATGTACAGTGTTGGAGTATTCAGGACCACCATATGGCCGTGCTCTGGGAGCACTGAAACACTTTTATTGAGGAAAAAATAGATGGTCTAACCATTTGTAAAAAAAATACTGTGGTCCAGTGATTACGAGATTTGGAGTTTGAATGGCAAATCAGCCAACTTTTTAAATACTGTACTTCATTTCAACTCAAAGACCATTTCGAAAAAATAAATTAAAGGACTCAAAGTTCCTAAGCGTCACGTTGGGAGTAACTTAAGATAAAAATGCTTCCAATTATTTGGTTATTTAACAAATGATTTTGAACCGCTTAATCAGTGATTGGGTTCGAGATGTCTACTGTCTACAGTACAATTATGTTAGCGCACAAACCAATCACACGCACACAATATAGAATACGAAAACAGTAAAGAAAGAAGGCAGCAAGATTTTACGTGGTTCCCCAAAATCCGGGTACGTCCACGGGAGCGAGAATGAGTTTGTTATTCCATTGAAAGTCTGCTAGGGTTTTTACGATGGGCAGTATTTATAATGTCTACTCCTATTCCAATCCTAAATTACACTGTACCATACCTCGGGGGGCAAAGCCCCCCACACCCCCCAAACCTTCGGGCCTACAGCCTGGCCCCAACAGTTGAATCCAAATGCTTCGCTCCACTCCGTTTGGTCGCTTCGCTTCCCTCACTCCGCTTCGCATCTGACCTTCATTAGAACTTCCCGGTACCTCTCCATATAAGCTATAAGTTCCAACAAATTATTAATCAAGGTAATTCCTTTTTTTTTTGTCACTCGTCATTTCTAATCTATTACAAGGGGGGAGGGGAGAGGGGGACTCGATCCCGAGATGCAGTGTGGGGCGTCAAGAGCTCTACTGCATGAGCTAGCCACCACTTACATCAGGGTAATTACTCAGACAACAATATCTTCTCAAATCATTTTACTATTTGTGGTCCCTTTTGTTTGTCAAATATATGAATGCTCGCATTGTATTTCCATTTTCCAAGCCTCAAATTATTGTGTTGCAGGCTATGAAGCACTTTTTTTGTTTTTTGAACGGGCTATGAAGCACATATACTTCAGGAGTCGTATTCGTATCGGATACAATACTCCTCAGATATTTGCACATATGTATTTGATACTTCTTATACGCAGGCGATACTTGGTATCAACGTTTTTCTTATTCAAGGATACCTTTTGAATGGTATACGTCACACATCATTAGTAACTTTTTAATGCTGAGATAGTGATATTTGTCCAGTAGAATCACAGACGAACACAGAATTAGAGTGTGAGTTAGACGAGCTCTGGGAGGCACTTCTCCACAATTACCCATTTGGTCCTTCTGGTTCGGTACAGAGAGGTGGTGAGATGGTTGAACCTTGCTGGAACCTAAGTGTTGGCCTGAGAAGATGATCTACACACTTAAACATCTGTGTTAGTGCCAAGCCCGGACGATAGTGGTCCGGGAAAACACTTCGACGGTCAAGTAAGTGACCGACAAAGGTGGAGTTAACTGGAAAGCTTTTATAGAGAGAAAGAGGGAGTTACGACGTGTTCAATGGTATTGAATATCGGGAGAGAGAGAGAGAGATTCAAAATGAGGTAGGTGAGTGCCTCTTTTATAAGCGAGGTGTGGCGTGCCTACCACGAGCACGCGCGCCGTCCGTACCTGACATTCCATGTGGTCCGGTCAAAATGTCTTGGACAGACCCAATGCTTCGACTGGCGTCATGCCTAGTGCTTCGGTTGACGTCACGCCTGGTACAGCTGGTGAGTCAACTGGTTTCGGAGGACTCCCCGGTCAATCCTGTGGTCTTGCAGGCAAGGCCTGTTGGCTCCTTGACTGGCACCATTAATGGTCTGTCAAGCATGCCTCGTGCCCAGCCTCTGCTAGTTTGCCTAGCGGAGCCGGAGCCGGAGCATCTAATATCCACTGATCTAGTAAGGGTAGCCTTGGGCAAAGGTCACTACGGCGAATGTCGAACGAAACACTCACCGGATCCACCAACCCTGGCAATACGTCCTTGGGAGACCTGCCGAGAGGAATCTTCCGAGGGACTTATACCTGTACCCATCGGCCCGGTGATAAGAAGATCTTCACCTTGACATTCATCGCGATCGGCGCCAAGTTGGCCAACACCGAGGGCAGATTCCGCTCTGTGTAGGCGTGTGGGTTTGATCCTCATTTGCCTTTGTCACTTTCGATAGGTGACCCGGCGGTGTGCCTCCACATGTCCAAGGTCTAAGCCTAATGAACTAGTAGGGATCCGGCCGCTACACGATCACCAAAACAAAATTTAGAATATACAAAAGGCAATATCGATCAAGCCAACAAGAATATCAAAAATATTATCAACAAAATCATCATACGCGTGTGTAGTTTCAATCAACTTATAAGATCACAAAAATAATCTAGTGTGGTGTTGTCATTGCTAAATATTTGTGGGATCATTTGGTAAATTAGAAAAAATACTAGCTGAGGTAATAGATTTTCAAAAAATAAAAAAATAAAAAATGTTGGGTAGGACCGATAATAGATTTTTTAAAAATTTATCGGGCGGGCAAACTTATATAGTTGCAAGTGGTGGCTAGTTCATGCGGTAGATCTCTTGGATGCCCCATACTGCATCCTGGGATCGAATCTCTTTCCCTTTCTCTCATGTAATAGATTAAGAATGACAAATAACCACAAAAAAAAAAACTATATAGTTGTAAAAGTTTTTTTTTTTTTTTTAAAAGAAAAAAAAAACCCTTCCGAGTTTTGGTTTTTTAATAGTTTGGTTACATATCATAGGAGAATAAACTAATACTCCTATCTTCTTATATAATTTGCCGAATGGACAAATTCTTATTACGTCATGAAAAACGTTGCAAATATACTGGCTTATCATGACCGTCAAGTTATTTCTAATTCCTAAATTGGTACATCACCATTTGTTGACTTACGAAATAGCATGATTTTTAAGAAATACTATAAGACAACTTCTTTACAAGCGCATCTTGACCGTATTCGTCCATGTTCCGCAATACCCAACTACAGTTCGTAAAGATATACAACAGACATGTTTAGGGATGGCAATTCCGCCCAAAACCAATGGATACCCGAACCAAACCGACCCTATCGAGGAGGTTTTTTTAATTTTTTCTACCCAGGGGGCGGGTTTGGTTTTCGAAACATGATACCCGGCGGGTTTGGATTTGGATTTGGTCTTAGCAAGTATTCGGCCAAACCCATACCCAAACCCAAACCGAATCCAAACCGCGCGCTCCATATAATATTACTTATAGATCATGTTGTTGGTTCCTACTTTTAAAAAAAAATTCCTTTGATGTTTTCTCGTTGGTGTGGGTTAGACACATTAAAAAAAGTTTATTATTTAGTTATTTCCTTTGATTATGTTGGAATTTGGGTGTTTAATGGTAAAATATTATGGCATGTTACTTTATTATTTTAATATATAATCTTTTTCCTTCACATGTTCATTAATGGAACGAATACTAATGCGGGTTTGGTGCAGTTCGGATAAAATCCAAATCCATATGGTTTGGTTATGGTCAACTAAAAATCATACCCATCGGATATCGGTTTGGATTTGGGTATAGAAAAGTACTTTGGGTTTGGGTATAGTAATAGCAAAATCCAGACCAAACCGATCCATTGCCATCCCTAGACATGTTATCGAGACCACATTCTTAACTTGGGCCGTTCCAAGCAATTTTTCCAAACTCAGATTGGGTGAGAATGTAAAATAACACATTTGCCCTTGGACCCTTCTTAGGGCAAAATGAGGCAATGGGCCAAAATAAGGGCAATATTGTCATAATTTTTCATTAGTCAATAACAAATCTCAAGTTAATGGAACGACCTGTCATTAATGATAATCTGAGTGTAGCACCATGATAAATAATGATTGCTTTCTCTCTCATTTTTGGGACTCGAAGTGATCAAAAGCTAAACAGGTTTTGTTGACCAAGGTATATCTGAGATGGTTTTACCAAAAGCTCTAAGTCATAATCTGTCGGAATATTTCTAAGTACTTTAATCAAACCGAATTAAATTAGGCATGACTATCTTAATGACTTGAAATTGACTGTACAAATTATATTGCTCTATTTGTAGAGAAGGTTAATTAATTACTAGCTCGTATCATCGTTCGACTTTTCAATTTTCAGATATTAATCGAGATGTGCATAAGTTAACCTGAACACCTAACATTGTAAAAAAAATCGTGATTTAGGTCTTCACCATGCCTAACGTGACCTTTACACTAACATAGTAAACATTTTTTAATTATTACTAATACATTTACAGATCATATCTATTGTAAGTGACCAAACCACCTTAGATATCCTGAAAAATAGAACATGCCTGCGAAAACCCCAGCCCAATGCCTCAAAAGATTAATTTTATTACCCAAAAAGGGAAAATTTGGCTAGTTCTTTTATTTAATCTTCTGATAACTGAGGCGTTCGAGCCTGCTTGTGCGCACCGTCCACTAATGGGGCCCGACAGGGACGGAACACAGAAGGGTAGGTGGCACGTGCCACCCCCAGTTCCACTTGTTCCAAAAAAAAAATTCCCGACAAACCAAATAGAGCCTAACCGGCTTCTCTGCCACCCCTAGTTCCGGAAAAATAAAAATTAGATCTTTCATGAATAAAGCTCTCGCACAAACCCGCACCGATCTTGCTCAGCAATATCAGACGATGGCTGGAAGACGGCAAATTTGACATTCAACGTGCTTCAATTCCGAATTGTACAATATGAAAAACAATATTAATTAATGATGATACAAATCATAAAAATTTAAAATGTGGATACGGTGATCATCCAGGCTCATCTGTCCCTTAATCCGTCGTTGGTACTAAGCGGAACCGGGGGGGACACATAATTTTTATAGACTAACGTTGTTCGACTAGGTATTTACAGGTATGCAAAAACCTAATGCCACTTTATACAAATTCTATAAAAAGTGCAATTTATAGGATGGTCGGTTCGGATCAGAAAAATTAGTATCTTAATATCTTCCATTTGAATACCATAAGAGAGTGGGAGCAAGCCTTTATTTATTTTCCACAAAAAAAAAAATAGCCCATAAAAAACCTAATAAATATGACTTTACACTTAATTTTCTTCTTCATATTTTTTCGCACAACATGTAATTAGATTTCTATTGAATGGTGTCACCCCGCACGCGTCCGAATCCTTGTTCCGCCTCGGGGACTAGAGCACAGGCCTGTATAGAAATTTGGTTGACTTTGACTTTCATGATTCAAGTTTGCTCTACTAAGCTAAGAGGCGACGTTCCACTGATTTTGACTTTTTAGTTGATGTATGCAAAAAGAATGACTTACCTTAAAAAGCGTAAAAAGTAATAACAAAAAAAAACCTAAAAAGGCGATTAGTGGAACGAGCTCTTAATAATATGCATTTTGTCTTACTATTGGTTAGGAACAAAGAATATCAACAAGGGAAATTATAATTGTTTGTGACCACTTTTGGGTCCCCAAAGTAAGATATACACATATTTTGCCCCTGCTTCAAGGCAAGTAAACAAAAACAATCATGGAAAATTGATCATGTGCATTCCATACACCTTCAAATCTCTATCATTTAATAACTCTTTAAGTATGGGCAAGAATGTTGCTTCTGTCTCACAACAAGTCATAGAAGTTTTGAAAAAGCATGAATTCACTATAATTCTGTTGTGTTTTTATGTGGAACATAAGCATATAAGTCCAAGCAAAATTCTTTCAAAATTACCAAATTGGTTTAATTCATTAAGAAGGAAAGCTTGCAAGACAAACTAAATTGATGGTGGTTGTAGCCAAATGGGGATTCAAAAACATTTTGAGCCATGCCTTATTGAGTACATCAAAATTCTACTCGCCATACTTAAATATAAATTATTTGTAATTAGCTAATTCTACAATTTGATGACAACTGTTATCTATCTTCAGCCCGTTTACATAAAACATCTCGATCTGAACTATATTTGTACAAAATAGAATTAACCAAAGTACCTCAAATCAATCTTTGATTTGTGGGCATGGTTATGCAATATAACGTTCCTATAGCTTCTTGGTTCTTGGAGGTCTAGGGGGGCACTGTTCCAATGATATTTTAAGAGCAGCCACTTTGTGCATATTGTCAAATATTTAGGTCTGTTTCCAATCATCCCCGCTCATACTCCCAATGATTGAGGACTAAATGAGTTCTGTTATTATTGTTACCTCAAATCAATCTCTCCTTTTCATCTACAAAATGGGGGTTTGATCTTGAATTCCCAAGTTCGGAACTAGATGAAGCAATAGAACCCTTTTTCATCAACTTGGTATCATAGATTGAGGAAGCATTAAAGTGATACCAATATCTTGTAATTTGAATGACTTTTAAAAAAAAAATTAATTTCATAAGGAACTGAGAAAATTTGGGAGGGAAAAAAAAAAAAAGAGTGGGTTGTAAAGAACTATTAATATATGGTCAGAAATTGGTATAAATAATAAACTCCGACTCCCAAAACGAGATTTCTAAAAAAAATTATTTTTATTCCAAATTGAGGAAATGAATTTTAGATGCTCTTACTTTGTTTTTGAGGAACTAGATGCTCTTACTTGTAAAATAGAAAGCTTCTGCTTTCCGTAGAAGAGGGATATTGCCCAATCTGTCTTCTTAAATTACCACATAATGTTTAGTTTTATTTTGTGTTTTGATTTTTGGTATAGGGGGATCAGTAGCATATTACTGTTAAAACCCCAAAGGGGTTGGCGTGGTATGTTCTCTCATTTCTAGGTGCAATCCACTCTTACGGGGTCCGTCCTCAAGTTTTAATTGGGCTTGTCAATGAACGGTGAGATTGATCACCAAAAACTTAGGGAAAAACTTAAGGGGTGTTTGGCCGCCGCTGTTTCTACTTTTCCCATTCCCTTTTCCCACTTTTGGGTGTTTGGGGGATAACACCTAGAACTCATTCTCCCAAAACTCATTTTCTATTTTAATGAAGGGGGAAGAGAAGTAAAAAGTAGGTTGGGAGGAGCTTTTTGACTTCTCATTTTTCACTTTTCCCATTTTGATTAACAAAAGGACCTACAAAATGTATTCTGCACATATCTCTCAAACACTATTCTTATTGCAAAATGCATTTTGCACATTTCTTCAAACACTTCTCTCATCTTCAAAACACATTTGGCTATAATCCAAAAAGCTAAAAGGCCAAAAAAATAAAAATAAAAAGCTAAAAAGTAGGCTCTCAAAGACCCCCTTATTTGAGATGCAAGCAAACTGATCTGGATATTTTAAATTATAAAAGGTAACATATTTTTATATCTTCTTTTAGTGAAGACACATGACATTTAAGGTTAGTTGTTTTTATGCCCCACTTGACTTTTAAAGAATTACTTAGGTCAAAAAATACAGCATCCACCCATGTTCCGAAGGATCAAAAAAGCTTTAGGTAAAAGACAACAAGTAAAGGAAGATAGTGGATTTATGAATGTTTTTTGAAAAGTATGGAAAAGTTCAAATCTAATCCCACACTTTTTTGTTTTTTCATCTTTAGCCATTTGCATAAAACAATTTTAATCATTAAAGTCTACTAAAAATAACGTTCTAAAATTTTCATAGTTCAAAAGTACCACATGGAATGCCTTTGACTGATAAAGACAAAAGGCTTGAATTGAATTGGCCCCTCGTCAATAAATTGTTTCTGGGTACTGTCTGTTTTTATGGTGCTGTGGCTATTAACAAGCAGACATGAACAAGAGAAAAGGCTGAAATTGAGACAAAGTAAAAAAAAATTGCAAAACCAAAAAGTGACATGTTTCCTCTTTGAGGGCTGCTTTCATAATTGACTCTCAGAATCAGGGGTTGCCTAGGAAATAGCACAACAATTTTATTTTTTTTCCTTTTGTCTTTGGTAATTACCAAACCCAGCAATCATAGTAAGCTATCTAAACTAGTTCTATGCACTCGCTTACCGAACCAAACCGAGTCTTAAGTCTGATTAATATATTGGGATCAACTATTGGAATCCGTTTTCTCCTTTGATCTCTGTCAAAGATGTACGTCGTGTAATGTGATATTCAAGAAGTTAGGGCTGCACGTCGGTTAGGATTCTTAGGAATCCGAGGACGGAGGACCAAACGCGAGTCACAGTTCTAAGAAAATCTAATCCGTTATCTGACCAAAAGTCCTATGATCCGGTTCTGAACCATCTGTGAGTCACAATTTGGTTCTGGTTTCTATCAATGGATTACAATAATGCAGCAAACTTATTCCAAACTTATTTCACGTCGGCACCTTTGCATCCGAACGTTCGTTGTTTGCAAGATGAAATCTGGGCTGTGCATGGGGCTGCACAGCAGCAACCCCAAATACCCCCACCCCCCAAAAAAAAATGGAGAGAGAAAGCAAACCAGAACAAGAATATGAAACATCCTTAGGTTTTAATTTATACAAAACTAATACTGTAAGTTATATTGCTATAACTTATAACTTAAATTTTAGTATAAGGATATGTAAAATTATTAATTAAATGACATATATATAATTATTTATACTACTATATATAAATATAAATACAATCTAGTTCGGATAATCTGCGGTTTCAAAACAAAAATTAGAAGACCGAACCATATCTCACAGTTTTTTAATTTTTGAATCTGTATCCGGACCATTAATTCATAGATTGGGACCTAAATATTCGGTTCGGATTCACGGTTCACTAGATTTTTTACATTGGAGATCACTTTTCATGAGTTATACAAGTTTCACCTTAATTCAGAACGTGGGGCCAAGTGTCCCTCAATAGTTTTGCTTCAAAAATACTACTAATAAATTTTCAAATGATACTTTACACCTCCGAATAAGTAAAGAAATGACTTAAAATCCCCAAATAGATCGTACAATCTTCAAGTAAAATAAATCCTCGAAATTGCTTCAATTATGAAGGAAAATATACAAGGGAACAAGAAGTAAAAGAGGGAGGGTCACCTCCTTGAAAACTCTGCCCTACTCCCACGGATATATCGTTAGCCACCAATCCCACCGACGCCATGTATTTATCCCCATCTCTACACGTTGTCCACATTTTTGTCCCAGAAAAATGCTAAAAATTTACCGTAGTACTTTAGAAATAACTGTGTGATCAGATTTTTAAAGGAAAATCTCGTTTGTAGCCTAGACCAGGATTCGAGTCTCAAGAAAGGTATTTGGGATTTATGGCTATGGATAGCCTTTAAACTCCTCTCAGGACTAACTCATTAACTCCTCCGCTAAACCTCCACTGATGTATATCGAATGAAAAAAAAATATAGTATTAATTTCTTGTTTTGGGTTAAAAAGGGAGTGTCACAATACACACTGAGTCACTGATTTTGAGGCAAGAGTTAATATGGATATGCCAAACCCATCCAAATTTTAAATTTTGAGGCTCCATTAAAACTCATTTGGTTGGCTCATCTCATAAACAATATCGGCTTAAACATACTACTTTAAAGCTCGTTAAATTTTTAAACCGTACTCGACTAACGGCTCCGATCGTTTGACTCGTTCATCACCCAAAATTGCACCTAAATCAAGATTCCATTCCTTATATGATGTGGGACCATGGCCGGATTGAGCTCAGGCACGGGACCCCCTGAAATTCCAGAAATTAAAAAAATAATAATAATAATCTGGGTTTGTAAACTGAAGTCCAGCCGGCCAAAACCTTTCATCAGTGGATGGGCTTGTTTGTTCTATTGGACCAAATGTTGGATGGGCTTTAGACTTAGTGGGCCGTTGCCTTTTTGCTGCATTTTGCCTTTAGTTTACTTGCTCTTGACTTTGCCATTGAGTCAACTGCAGACCCGAATGAATGATTTGTGGTTGAACAATAGTTTGGTGGTGTACATAGAAAGAGATGTGTTTGATGAGATTGACAACGATACATGTTGGATTTTGTCTTGCGTTCGGAAGAAAGGTAGTGTTCGTTGCCTGCAGGTTTCAATTCAAATCGCGTGGTAGATCTCTATAATTCTCGTCCGGAAGGGATTCAAGTCCGTCCGGACGATCGGACACAGACTATACGCGTTATATTGCGGGTTGCACGTATTTAGGTCTCTATTGACCTATTTTTTTGTACTTTCTTATAAATAGCAGTCTTGGAGGTTGCTAGGGTTTGTCTCTCTCAGGTCCATTGTTAGTCTTTTCACTGGGATTTGATATTAGGGAGTTTATGTGTGTCTCTTTCATGTTCTTGATACTTTTGATGCTTTATTGAGTTCCACCTAGGATTTAATTATCCGTTCTGCTAGAGATTTGTCCGTAAATATCTTGTGATGCTTGAAGTAGAGTAACAGGTATATTAGCTCTGTGTATTCTCTCCCTTTTATAGTGGATCATCTTGCACTTTTCCCGTGGGCGTACCTTCTTGCTTTGTGCTTGAGGGAAACCACGTAAATCTTGTGTTTTGTTCGCTTTTTGATTTGTTTAAATTCTCACACTTTGGTTTTTCAGCATAACTAATTGCTATTAGAGCTCCGGATTGAAACCAAGGATTTTGTTTTCTGTTGCGATCCTGCGTTTGGTTATCGTCTTGATGACGACTCGTTTCGAGGTTGAGAAGTTCGATGGACATAGTGCTTCTTTCAGTTTATGGCATATCAAGATGAAGGCTTTGCTGGTGTAATTCCTGAATCCGTCGCTGTGTGGGATTCATTACGATACTATTGTTCGTTTTGTCCTTCTCGATATGTCGAATGGCAATGCAAAAAATCCAATTGATCGTATATTTGCCTATGAAGCAATGAATGGTCCAACTTTGATCTTTGAGACATCAAGAAAAGTTGTTCTCTTTATAAAGAGCAACTAAGAGCATATACAGCAGCTAGTGTAAAATTTGAGCTAAAAAAGCTCATGAATAGTATACTTTTCTCTTTATCTACCCACACAGCAGCTAGTGTAAAATTTGAGCTAAAAAAGCTCATGAATAGTATACTTTTCTCTTTATCTACCCACATTTCTTTGAACATTTCAACAATCCTTTCTATTATTCATCTCCATTCATACTTAAAATAATTAAATATTACACACCTCAATTAAATATTGATTGATTTGGACTTCATAGGCTATAAAATAGTACCAAAAAATGCCTTGAAGCCCAAAACAAATGAATAAAAAATAAGTAGGCGGTGAACAATCGTTCGGTACTTCTACCGAAGTACTGTAGCAAATATAGCGCATAGGTAAAATGCCTTCACCTTTAATCTTTTTGGGTTATTTACCGAGACACCCCCTGTAAGTTAATGTTTTTCACCGGACACCCCCTGCAAGAAAAAGACTTACGACGAACCCCCTCTAACTTCCAAATTTTACCTCAAGACCCCATCTGTTAGCCTTCTGTCTCGAAACTCAAAGTTCGGGGTCATGTTTTGATGATCCAAACCATTCAATTTGTTTAAAACATGTTTTTAAGGGTACTCGCGAGAAATCGGCTCAAAATATGACCGCTAAGTGCTTGATCCAAACA